>JAVTVY010019652.1:0-79401 GCA_036873755.1 Hanleya hanleyi | reverse complement strand
ACCACATGCACCTGGTCACTCCAGTAACCAATCAATACGTCCAATGAAAACTCAATTCGATTGCAACGCAGATGCCGGCTTCCTAACTTGCGATCAAACACATGAAATGGTAAACAAATTCAAATAAAGATCAGAAGCCTGTATTACTGATAGCCGAAACAATCTTGAGGGCGTCAGATGAGTGTGTTTTGTGTTCAATTTCCAGT
The DNA here is from genome assembly GCA_036873755.1 of Hanleya hanleyi. Classification (NCBI taxonomy): domain Eukaryota; kingdom Metazoa; phylum Mollusca; class Polyplacophora; order Lepidopleurida; family Hanleyidae; genus Hanleya; species Hanleya hanleyi. Next base: position 79,195 of record JAVTVY010019652.1, on the reverse strand, counting down.
GTATCATATTGAACGTCATATCATATCTATGTTGCTATATTCGACCTTAACTGGCGAAGAAATGTCTCGGATTTCGATAACAATCTCGGAGGAATAGAGGCAGATAGAATTATTCAAATCCGAGACTCGTCAATTTCCATGTATTTCCATTATTTGAGCTGAAAATAGCACTTGATTGTCCTTAATTGCACCAACATGAATTTCTAAATGTATCGACCATCAGGTACACGGAACACAGGGGGCCGCAGCATTATCCTAGCGCTTTAGGCGAAGATCCAGGGGTCACCCAGGCCGTCTTGGGCAGCTGCAATTCAAACTTAACTCTCAAGTAAAGTTTCCATCAAATGAACGAAACAGTGATGAAAAATATGTTTTGTCCTTTTTGATGATTTTATTCCACAGAGTAAACTGCAAGTAAAAGCATGTAATTCCATAGAGGTCTAAATTAGCGATCGTAATCTAAGTCCGGTGACGTCACACTGCACTCTTTCAATGTGTATGTTTCACATTTATTGTATTGCAGTGGTAGCTTGATCATGTTGATTGGGGGTCAATCCTGTGCATAACAAAGTCTCATAATTTTTGTCCATCAGACTTTAATAAGTCCAAAAACAGACACAGTAGCTGGAGGCATACATGTATCTCATATTTGGCACAAAAATGCTGTGAACCATGATTACACAAAAAACTAGGCCCATGGGCTTATCCAGATATGGCTATTAGGTGAATAATGGTCATTTCTTTCATTTATCCGGACATATTTTTTCCGAAAAAAGGCCTGCAGGCTTGATCACAATGTGGTTTGAAGAATGCTGATTTCTTTCACTTATATTGAGATTCTGAGATAATAATGAAATAACAATACATGGTAGGCATATCAAAATGTTACCAACCAAAGATATCCAGAAATTAAAACGAATGATTGCACAAATAACGAGTGAGTGAGTGAGTGAATAAGGTTTAACGTCGCTTTCAACATTTTTTCAGCTATATCACGACGGGGAAGGGAAGGGAGGGGAGGGGGAGAGGCAGGCCGGGGAACCTACTTGTAACAGAGCAGGTCTAATGCTGCCATTTTATAGTGCTGTCCCACTGATCATGCCTTAGGCATGTTAGGCAGACATGACACTCCACACAGTCACATTATACTGACACAGAGCGAACCAGTCCTTGTTCTATCCTCTTAATGCTGAGCGTAAGCGAGGAAGCAACAATTAAGTTCCACTTTTCAAGTAAATGTATGACCCAGCCTGGGATCGAACCCAGTACCGCTCACGAGGCCAACGCTCTAACCATTATACATGTACCACCGCAGTGCGGTCGCACAAATAACGAGTTCGTATATTTGAGGATTATGGGTATTACTGTCAGCCGGCTCAAAGATATTTTATTTCAACAAGCGTAATCCAATGACCTATTTCATAGTTCAGCATTAGCACCAAATTTAATGAAAACCCGAGGGGTTCAAGTCCGGGGCCCCGACGTTGAAACAATTGATTTGGAACCATAGCTTTCAGTACCCAGCATGCGGAGCTATATCCCATGTGAGATTCAGTGGCAATTACCGAATTTGTCCTAATCTGGTCAGGATTTCAGAAGATATTGTATGAAAACAAAATTTTGGCCTGCACGTGGCACCACCTATAGGCGGGTCAGCGTGAAAAACAATCCCAATCGAGATCTTGCGGCGAAGTACCCACATACAAAATTTGAGAAGAATCCGTTCTGTTTTTTAGGAGTTATTGTCCGGAAACGAAATTTTAACTTGGCCCCCAGGTGGCGCCACCTATAGGCGGATCGGTGCGAAAAACAATCCCGAGTGAGATCTTGAGGAGAGGTACCCACATATCAAATTTGAAAATAATCTGTTCAGTTTTTCAAAAGTTATTGATCGGAAACAAAATTTTAACTTGAGCCCCAGGTGGCGCGACTTATAGGCGAATTGGCATGAAAAACAATCCCAAGCGAGATCTTGGGACGAGGTACCCACATACCAAATTCGAAAAGGATCCGTTCAGTTTTTCAAAAGTTATTGTCCGGAAATGGAATTTTAACTTGGCCCCCAGGTGGCACCACCTACAGGTGGATCAGTGCGAAAAACAATCCCAAGCGAGATGTTGAGGTGAGGTACCCATACATTAAATTGGAAAAAAATCCATTGAGCTTTTCAAAAGTTATTGTCCGGAAACGAAATTTTCACTTGGCCTCCAGGTGGCGCCACCTGTATGCAGATCGGCGTGAAAACCAATCCCAAGCAAGATGTTCAGGTGAGGTACCCATATACTAAATTTGAAAAGAATCCGTTCAGTTTTCCAGAAGTTATGGTCCGGAAACTAAGTCGGACGGACGCACGCACGGACAGACGGACACAAGGACGCTGGCACAGACTTCGGGCGTCGGGGACAAAAAAAAACGTATTATACCTATAAACATATAGGCTTCATGCAGGAGAGAGGCAATTTCCAATAATGCTGGAAAGACAGTCACAGTTTTGATGTTTCAAAGATATCAAATCCGTATCACTGCCCACTTGCACCATCACTCCCTTTCAACATTGCTGAGGGGAGGGGCCAACCTATAGTTGTGGTAATTGAAGTGTGTTGCATCTCAAAACATTGTAAACATAAATGCATGTATATATGAAAGATAGTGCCACGGCACTGTAGCGCTCATCTGGCTATAACTGGAGAAAGTGGCTTCGAGAAATTTTTACTGAAGAACTGCAATAGATGAGTTTCTAACTTGCGTTGTCTCCCCTGAACAAAATGACAACATAGTCGATTTCACAGGAGGTCAAGCTGTAAATTCATGATTGTAATTGGAGGTTATGGAATAAAGGCAATTATACCAAAATATAATGTGTGATTGTCAGTAAGCTGTATAAGCAATAACCAGAACCAATTTTTATTATGTGATTGCAGTCGTTCGTCCGTCTGTCCACTTCGTGTCCGGACAGTACATGGGACAGTTTTAACCTGCGATTCCAATATTTTGTGGGTATATGCACCAGGGGGAGACATGTCGAGTACAAAATATGTGCGACTGGGTTGTTACGATGGCAATGAGATGTAACAGGACATTTTTCCAATGAAAGTAATCTCTGGTGAGGTATGGCCTAACCAAGACATACCCCCATCTGTCTGCGAAGATGTAAAAGATAGTGCCACGGCACTGTAGGTCATCTGTCTGTAACTGGAAAAAGTAGCTGTGAGAAATTTTTACTAAAGAACTGCAATAGATGAGTTTCTAACTTGTGTTGTCCACCCTGAACACTATAAAATGATCCATGCAGTTATTTCCTGAGATTTTATGATAAAGTTTCATGGGAAATTCAAGATGCGGCAATATTGGATTTTCGAAATGAACCAAAAAAAGGTATCTTGCACAACTGGATCACAAGGGGAACCTGTGTATCAACATCCATGCAGTAATATCCTAAGAATTCACGATAACAAAATTTCATGGGGAAATCCAAGATGGCCACCTGGTGGCCATATTGAATTTTTCAATCAGACCATATATGGTATCCTGCACAGCTAGACCCCAAGGGCAACCTCTGTACCAAATTTGAGAAAGATCCATGCAGTAGTTCCTGAGAAATCACGATAACAATGTTTCATCTGGAAATCCAAGATGGCCACCTGGTGGATTTTTCAATCAGACTACAAATTGTATCTTGCGCAACTAGACCCCGAGGGGAACCTCTAGATCTGTACCAAATTTGAGAACGATCCATGCAGTAGTTCCTGAGAAATCGCGATAATGTTTCATCTGGAAATCCAAGATGGCCACCTGGTGGTCATATTGGATTTTTCAATCAGACCGCAAATTGTATCTTGCGCAACTAGACCCCAAGGGAAACCTGCGTATCAAATTTGAGAAAGATCCATGCGGCTCTTCCTGATAAATCACGATAACGAAGTTTCATAGGGAAATCCAAGATGGCCGCCTGGTGGCCATATTGGATGTTCGAATCAGAGCAGAAAAGGTATCTTGCACAACTAGACCCCCAAGAGGAACCTGTGTACCAAATTTGAGAAAGATCCATGCAGTAGTTAACGAAAAATAATGATGACAAGACTTCACTGGCAAATTCAAGATGGCCGCCTTGTGGCCATATTGGATTTTTCAATCAGACCACAAATTGTATCTTGCACAACTAGACCCCAAGGGGAACCTCTGTACCAAATTTGAGAAAGACCCATGCAGTACTTCCTGAGAAATCGAGATAACAATGTTTCATCTCGAAATCCAAGATGGCCGCCTGGTGGCCATATTGGATTTCTGAATCAGACCACAAAAGTATCTTGCACAACTAGACACTAAGGGGAACCTGTGTATCAAATTTGAGAAAGATCCATGCAGTACTTCCTCATAAATCACGATAACGAAGTTTCATAGGGAAATCCAAGATGGCTGCCTGGTGGCCATATTGGATGTTCGAATCAGAGCAGAAAAGGTATCTTGCACAACTAGACCCCAAGGGGAACCTGTGTACCAAATTTGAGGAAGATCCACAAAGTAGTTCCTGAGAAATTGCAATAACAATGTTTCATGGGGAAATCCAAGATGGCCACCTGGTGGCCATATTGGATTTGTGAATCAGGCCACAACAGGTATCTTGCACAACTAGACCAAAAGGGGAACCTGTGTACTAAATTTGAGAAAGATCTATGCAGTAGTTCCTGAGAAATCGCGATAACAATGTTTCAATGGCAAATTCAAGATGGCCGCCATGGCGGCCATATTTAAAATCGTATCGACACGGCATGAACAAATTCTGGTGTACTCATTGGGGGGAACATGCATGCCAAGTTTCAGCTTAATCGGCCAAGCGGTTTCAGAGAAGAAGATGTTTACGGACGACGCACGACGCACGACGGACGACGCACGACGGACGACGGACGACGGACAGTCAGGCCATGACATAAGCCCATCGGGCCTTCGGCCCAGATGAGCTAAAAATGGAAAAGATAAGTAATATCTTAACTCTCATTAATATTGATGCAATATTTGAAGTCGAAATTAAAAATGAAGTTTGCAATGCACTGGATCATACCCATATAGGTTCCAGTCATCTGATCATGCCTCTTTATGGAGTCCCACACTTTACCAACTAGTTGAAGTTATCGGGGGATATGCTCCCACAAGTTAATACAGAAGAACTGGCAATACATGAGACAGTCTAGATTGAGCATTACAGGTATAAGTGTATGCTGACCGAAAGAACTTGTAAAACATGGGCATATATACACTCATATGGAATAAACACAGGATTTCTAGAAGTTATCTGGTAGATCACCTACATGTAGATCAGTATTGAATCACCTACATTTTCATTTAGCATTAACTCTGAAAGTACATCATGCCCATTTGACCACAAATTGTTGCATGACAGACATGACAGAGAGATTATTAAGGTTTAATGTCGGGTTCAGCAATATTTCAGCTGTGTAGCTACGACCAAACAAAATTTTAAGTATTCCAACAAAAACAAGTCAACAACCCAGCAATCCAGAAGTAATCAACACAACACACCGAAAAACATGAACATACATGAAGTTGACCAGATGCAAGATAGCATGATATACTAATGCAAATATGGCATGGTTAGGCCATGCACAATATATTATTGTTTCCAGTAACCCTACATGTCCCTACCCATATATTTTGCTGTTAAAAAAAAAATTGTGTGGACATTTTATTTTATTTCTATATTATTCAGTAGTACCGGTACCCCATGAAATTATAAACAAAGGTTAAAAATTAACAAAAAATAAATAAATAAATAAATAATAGGAAAAAACTACAATTCCTGTCTACATGTACCTGCCCAATATTTCTAAAGTTGGTTACAGAAAACACAAATTGTGGATGGCTTTAGCCTCAGAAGATTGGATTTTACCACGTTATGTAAGCTTAGGCATTAATTCTATTAGCAGAGTACATGTACTTAAATTTGATGAGATTTTAGCAGGTCAATTTGTAACAAGCGTTCTGAGAACCCCAACATCTCGCCTTGCGGGGTCATCCGCCAAAGGTGCAACAGTATTGAAAGCATACATGTAGAGCAAACAATAAGGTCTGGAATAAGTGATGCGGTACAGACAATAATGTCTGGAATAGATTATCTGGTACAGTCCCATGTGGGATTACTGGCAAAAGTTAATCCCATGTAGGATGGATAGGTCAGTGCAGTCGGATTACTGGTACATAGGGCATTCCAGTGTGAGATTACTGCTGGGTGGACCAGTCCCATGTTATTACTGATGGATAGTCCTCTGTGGGATTACTGCTGGATAGTCCAGTCCCAAGTGGGATTACTACCATCACCATCATGGTATGGATGGTAGTGATGGTATGGATGGTAGTGATGGTATGGATGGTATTGATGGTATGGATGGTAGTGATGGTATGGATGGTAGTGATGGTAGGAATGGTAGTTATGGTATGGATGGTAGTGATGGTATGGATAGTAGTGATGGTATGGATGGTAGTGATGGTATGGATGGTAGTGATGGCATGGATGGTAGGAATGGTAGTGATGGTATGGATGGTAGTGATGGTATGGATGGTAGTGATGGTAGGAATGGTAGTTATGGTATGGATGGTAGTGATGGTATGGATGGTAGTGATGGTATGGATGGTAGTGATGGTAGGAATGGTATGGATGATAGGAATGGTATGGATGATAGGAATGGTAGTGATGGTATGGATGGTAGTGATGGTATGGATGGTAGTGAAGGTAGGAATGGTATGGATGGTAGTGATGGTATGGATGGTAGGAATGGTAGTGATGGTATGGATGGTATGGATGTGATGGTATGGATGGTAGTGAAGGTATGGATGGTAGTGAAGGTATGGATGGTAGTGATGGTATGGATGGTAGTGATGGTAGGAATGGTAGTTATGGTATGGATGGTAGTGATGGTATGGATGGTAGTGATGGTATGGATGGTAGGATGGCATAGATGGTAGTGATGGTATGGATGGTAGTGATGGTATGGATGATAGTGATGGTATGGATGGTAGTGATGGTAGTGATGGTATGGATGGTAGTGATGGTATGGAGGGTAGTGATGGTAGTGATGGTATGGATGGTAGTGATGGTATGGATGGTAGTGATGGTAGGAATGGTATGGATGGTAGTGATGGTATGGATGGTAGGAATGATAGGAATGGTAGTGATGGTATGGATGGTAGTGATGGTATGGATGGTAGTGATGGTATGGATGGTAGTGGTGGTAGGAATGGTATGGATGGTAGTGATGGTATGGATGGTAGGAATGGTATGAATGGTAGTGATGGTATGGATGGTATGGATAGTAGTGATGGTATGGATGGTAGTGATGGTATGGATGGTAGGAATGGTATGAATGGTAGTGATGGTATGGATGGTAGTGATGGTATGAATGGTAGCGATGGTATGGATGGTAGCGATGGTATGGATGGTAGTGATGGTATGGATGGTAGTGATGGTATGGATGGTAGTGATGGTATGGATGGTAGTGATGGTAGGAATGGTAGTGATGGTAGTGATGGTATAGATGGTAGTGATGGTAGTGATGGTATGGATGGTAGTGATGGTATGGATGGTAGTGATGGTATGGATGGTAGTGATGGTAGGGATGGTATGGATGGTAGTGATGGTATGGATGGTAGGAATGGTTGGAATGGTAGTGATGGTATGGATGGTAGTGATGGTATGGATGGTAGTGATGGTAGGAATGGTATGGATGGTATGGATGGTAGTGATGGTATGGATGGTATGAATGGCAGCGATGGTATGGATGGTATGGATAGTAGTGATGGTATGGATGGTAGTGATGGTATGGATGGTAGGGATGGTATGAATGGTAGTGATGGTATGGATGGTAGTGATGGTATGGATGGTATGGATAGTAGTGATGGTATGGATGGTAGTGATGGTATGGATGGTAGGAATGGTATGGATGATAGTGATGGTATGGATGGTAGTGATGGTATGGATGGTAGTGATGGTATGGATGGTAGGAATGGTAGGAATGGTAGTGATGGTATGGATGGTAGTGATGGTATGGATGGTAGTGATGGTATGGATGGTATGGATGGTAGGAATGGTAGTGATGGTATGGATGGTAGGAATGGTAATGATGGTATGGATGGTAGTGATGGCATGGATGGTAGTGATGGTAGGAATGGTAGCGATGGTATGGATGGTAGTGATGGTATGGATGGTAGTGATGGTATGGATGGTAGTGATGGTAGGAATGGTAATGGTATGGATGGTAGTGATGGTATGGATGGTAGTGATGGTATGGATGGTAGTGATGGTAGGAATGGTATGGATGGTAGTGATGGTATGGATGGTAGTGATGGTAGGAATGGTAGTGATGGTATGGATGGTAGTGATGGTATGGATGGTATCACAGGTACATCTTTTAATCATAAGAAACATGTGTACCAAGTTTCATAATCACTCAATGACAGCTGACAACTGCAGCAAACTGTGGTGTACAGATGTACATGTGCACTTCGGCTAAACGCAAAACTCAATCAGTTGCCATAATTTGGAGAAAAATTAATATTTCATCTCAAAAATAGCACAAATAAATCCTCCAATCATAAGAAACATTTGTACCAAGTTTCGTAATCATCCAATGAGAGCTGACAACTGCAGCAAACTTATCATGTACATGTATATGTATACATGTAGAGGCCTACATGTACAATTTACCTAAACAGAAAACTCTTCATTTGCCATAATTTGGAGAAAAATCAATATTTCTTGTCAAAAATAGCACAGGTACATCCTCTAGTCATAAGAAACATGTGTACCAAGTTTCATAATCATCCAATGACAGCTGACAACTGGAGCAAAATTACCATGTAGATGTATATGTATACATGTAGAGGCCTGTATGTACAGTTTACCTAAACAGAAAACTCTTCATTTGCCATAATTTTGAGAAAAATTTATATTTCTTCTCAAAAATAGCACAGGTACATCCTCTTATCATAAGAAACATGTGTACCAAGTTTCATAATCATCCAATGACAGCTGACAACTGGAGCAAACTTACCATGGACATGTATATGTACAATTTACCTAAACAGAAAACTCTTCATTTACCATAATTTGGAGAAAAATTAATATTTCTTGTCAAAAATAGCACAGGTACATCCTCTAATCATAAGAAACATGTGTACCAAGTTTCATAATCATCCAATGACAGCTGGAGCAAAGTTACCATGTAGATGTATATGTATACATGTAGAGGTCTACATGTACAATTTACCTAAACAGAAAACTCTTCATTTGCCATAATTTTGAGAAAAATTAATATTTCTTCTCAAAAATAGCACAGGTACATCCTCTTATCATAAGAAACATGTATACCAACAGTCCAGGCAAATACATTATTCTGTAATATTACAGGAATGAATAACATAAGGCACATCTCTTAAGTTGTGTTATTGAATACTGTAATTTTGCAGCCAAAGAAATAGTCGTGACCTAATTACTCTTCAATTATCTATAACTCCTCTAAAAGTAATACAAATTATGGTTTATTGATATGGATTTGCTAAACTAAACGTTTACTTTCTGCACAATGCCAAAAAATCCCGAAACTCCGCAGTACTATGTCGGTATTTTACTTTGAAACATTGCATTTTGAATTTCTAATTTTCAAACATTGCGAAATATGTTTATATTTTCTTAAGAAAGATAATTTTTAGGAGGTGGAGACCAATTTTCATAATAGGTTTAATATGTGTGCTGTCTTGTGGTACCGGTCGCATTAAGTCGAAATTGGCGGTTTTCAGTCGAAGAGCCCGTCCAAAATTGCACCTACACGCGATTTGACAAATATTAAATGGGAGACAACTCTTGGGACCAAAACGCTCTCACGACTGTACCACCGAATCGCGTCACTTCCAGACAGCGTGGCTGCTGACTTGCACCATTACGAAATTCTTTAACTTTTCACTCTATTTAATTGCAATCATTAACGTTTCCGGAATCCTCTACTTTTTTATGAATAAAATGATATAAAATTTATGCATGTACTTTCTACCGTTTTCCGTAAAAGGGTTCGCTGAGATAATGCGTTCGAAAATCAAATAATTTTCAGCGGAAAACGGGTGACTGTCATGAGCAAAAACCCGGATTGGAAGACAGACTTCAGAAAAGTCCGAAAATCCGGAATCACGATAGCGGATAAGTTTATGGGAAGATTGGTTACGTCAGTGGGTCGCAAGTGTCGAATTAAATTTTTAAAAAAACATAATTTATACATATAATATTCTATTTGTTAAATAAATGAATGTTTGTCGTGTTTGTATGTATTAGGAAATTTGATCGACTAAACTGAGATTAGAATGTTCTGTGGTTTCAGGAAATTTACAAATTATGCACGGTAAATCCAAATATATTTCATAAAAATAAATTGAAAAAAACTGAGAAAAGAAAATTATTATAAATTATATCAATTTTTTGTTTTGTTCACTTCTGACTTCTTGATATCTCACAGCCCAGACTGGTGAACACTTACGTTTCAATCCCAGGCGATTATTCCCTAACCGCTAATCCGTTAGCACAATGACCGACAGCGACGACCGTTAAAAGATTATGTGAATAGGTAATCAGATTAGATATGATATATGATATAATAATTTATTTACGTCTCACCATTTGCATATACAGATAAAAATACATAGAATTCGATTAAAATATATACAAATGCCACTCTTATAGAGATATGAGAGACTGATACTATAGATCAAATACTTGAACGTACAGATAAATTCATTTGATCACGAATATAAAATACTTCTCCGTCGTTCTAGAATTAAGAAGCAGGTTTTGGCACTTAATTTGGCTAGCGAAGTACATGACAGCATTATAATTAATAAGTCCTGGCCAGACAAAATTACAAAACGGTCCCTATACATAAAGTTGATTTCTGAAAGAATGTCGTACCTTAAGTCGTCATAAACTGGACAAGTTACAAGAACATGCAGCTCATCCTCGATATCATTATTGCAGATTGGACACAGATTGGAGATTTGCTCAATAGCTAGATTTTCATATCGACCGGTTTCTATCCTTATCGGAGCTACTCCACACCTGAATTTTGCAAGAGCACTTCTATGCTTCTTCTGAAATACAGTTTGCACATAGCTTTCAACTCCATAGTTATTCTTAAATTCCCTATACCAACGAAGCTTACTACTCTTCATATCACTCCTCCATTTTTGTATATATCGATCAAAAAGCTTTTTCTCTACATATTTAACGGCAAACTTAGAGCCATCAGATTAACCATTCCTGTAGTGAGCAGTTATTCGACTTTTCAACACATTGTTAGTGAGTGAAAAGACTTGTCTATGAAATCTGTATATAAGGATAGATAGCATAGATGGTCAGTTCTACAGACTTAACGACTTACATAGCGACTCTTCTCTACTAGTATTTATATTTCCTCATTGTTATTGTTATTCATTATTTAATTATTTATTTTAATATATAGCGCTGCAAAAGATCTTAAATTTACGAAGACATGTACCGTGATATTTGAATAGAATATTGAGTTGATGGACCGCGAAATCCGTATGGGAAGCGGCCCTTAAACTACAATTTCAATCAATCAATCATGGTCAGTTCACTTTCACGCAATATAGGACGTAGACCTGCCGTCCTGTGCCCCAATACACACTCCAAGCAATTGTTACAGGCACAGATTTCTGGAAGAACCCACCCTGTTCCCAAGGGCGTCGTTAGGGAAGTCGATCCGAAAAATCCTGAAGACGCCCATGGTTCTCTTAATTTTTTTTCTGGACGGCTTTGTGCGTAAAGGGGTACCAAGACAAAGGAATCATACACGCGATTACAGTGAACTCATATTTACCAGTATAACTTAACCAAAAACCAGAAAGAGTCTTACGAACTTGTACATATAACGATTCTTATTTACTTCTATTTATATCTCCTACTAATCGCTCATTGTTATTTATCATTTATTTATATATTTAGCGCTGGGAAAGATATTCAATAAACAAAGTAATGTACCGCGAAATTCAAATAAAACATTGAGTTGATAGGCCGCGAAATCCGAATGGGAAGCGGCCCTTAAACTACAATTTCAATCGATCAATGGTCAGTTCAGGACGTCTTTCTGGGGTGTTGTTTTTGTCAACAGAACACGGATGACGACAAAAATTATTGAACAGCGCCGTGAGTGACAACACCCCAGAAAGACGTCCTGAACTGACAAAATCAAATATCCACAAGACCAGACGCGCTACGCCTGAGACGCCCAACTGTTTGGTGCATTTTTTTATCCTTTGACTTTCGAGCAATATAAGACACAGCCTGCCATCCTGTACACCCTTAAGCACTCCAAGCAATGTTACAGGCACATATTTCTGGAAGAACACGCCTATGGTTCTCCCAGTTTTATTCTGGACGGCCGTGTGTGTATGAGGGGGTGCAAAGACAAAGGAATCACCCAAGCGACGACAATATATAGTGAAAATATGTTTACCAATAACCTAAGGAAAAACTGACCGACGAACTTGTACATAGTCAATTCTTCTCTCCTATTTATATCTCAGTCCGCCCTGTCCATGTTATTTATCTATTTATTTATTTACTTATTTCTTCATTCATTTATTTTTTTATTTTAAAATATAGCGCTTATAAACATCACAAATGAATTGAAAAATCCGTGTGGGAAGCGGCCCTCAAACTGCAATTTCAATCAATGGTCGGTATCAAGGAGTCCTTAAAGATAGGGATTATATTCAGGTAAAAAATATTCATGATAGAATTAGGTCTCAGAAACGTTTGGGAAGGGATGGTTTGTATAATTACCTTCAAATTGTCAATCACTTATATGGTTTTATTTCAGATACTATGATTTTCTCGGATTTTGTAAGTTGTGTTGGTTTACCGGAGATGTTTGTTGAGTAACGTATTTACCACCTTCCAGCTTGGTGATTTTTATGTTTCTCCGCTTGTTCTTCGGCGCAATTTGTTTACTGGCTTTACTTCATTTTATAAATTAAATGCATTATCAATTAGTAAATTTATATTAATAACGGATCCAAGAACAAAAATTACTGAGAAAAAATATGTATATTCCCGGTCATTCTTCATTTCTATTATAGAAATATTTATTTATCAAAATTATATTTATACCATACCATAGAAAAATATTATTTTCATTTACATTTAGTTTTTTTTTATTTGAATTCACAATTCTGACTCATCAACCTTGCGAATTTCCTCATAAACTTACCCGCGACCTTGATTCCGGATTTTCGGACTTTTCTGAAGTCCGTCTTCAAATCCGAGTTTTTACTCATGGCAGTCACCCGTTTTCCGCAGAAAATTTCTTTAGATCGCATTATTTTAGCAAATCCTTTTACGGAAAAAGGTACATGTAGAGGGTAAATGTATAAATTTTATATTATTTTATTCGTAAAAGGATTCCGGAAACGTAAAAGTGTTTCAGTTAGTTCAGGCAACAATTTTCCCAACAAGAAAAACCGCATGTCGGTCGGTCCCGAGAAAATTCAGCGAAGTCGACACACTTATTTCAGTTGCCTGCTAGGCCTATCTCATAAATAAAAATACTTTTCTTATCAAACTATATATTTTTCAATATAATTCGTATACTATGATAAATAATTTGAATGCCAACTAGTTCACATCGACGCATGTTGTTATGGAGCATTAAAGCTGCTCATGCATCCTTACCCCAGAAACAAACCAAGAAGAGTGAATTGATTAACAATTAATTTGCACCAGCATATTCTGTATTTATATTTCCCAAGCAAAGCAATACAAAACGTATTTCTTTTAAAGATGCATCAACTTGATGTATATGAAACAGTACGGCAAATTACTTCAATTTTCTTCGTATAAATATTGTTCTGTATGCTGTAAATTATATTCTGCAGTAAAGTAAAATAAGGCAATAAGTTATGCCAATTTTACAGTAGATGAGTCAAGTGTACTGTGTGTTATTTTCATGCCGATAAATGCTGTATTTTGAAAAATATATACGGTAACTTACTGTATACAATGTAGTACAATAAACTACTGCTTGTATTACAGTATTGTACTGTAATTATGTGTTACAGTAAAAAATCACAGTGTAATTTGCCGCCATCATTTGCCTATTATTATATTGACGCACGTGTTTGATTTACATGTAGGCCTATTCACATCTCTTCATCTTTTTTCAATTTTTTTACCGTCTCGACGCAAACTGTATTAAAAGGAACCCCGTGCAATGAAAGGGTTCACTCTTATCGTGCGTTTAACGTTCTCGAGAAGGTTTACAACTCGATAATCGAGTATGCTGACCCGTCCCACTTCAAGTATTCACATCTGTTACTGGTACCTATTTGTTGATGACATTTCAGCACGCGACATTAGTGGTGGGCACGATATTTCCGCAGGCGATATTTAAGCAAATTTATTTCGCTGGTCAAAATAATAACATGGCAGTGTGACTATGCGTCACAGGACCTACGAAGTAAGGTAGGCATTAGGACAGGCACTGAGCTCTTGGCAATCAGTTCATGTGAACAAATTGTACTAAACATGGAATAATTAAATTCACACTACCCATTTCTACAGTATCAGTACTATGTTACTATCTGTAGCAGTTGAAACCCAGTAAAACTTAAACAATTAAAACCAGTAAAGAAATTTGTCTGTTGAATAACAGAAAATATGGCATGGGGATTTGAATGAGTAAACTACTAAACAACTTACATGATACCAACAAAATGTCCCAACACAAGCTGATAAATTCCTTGGGTGGCTTGCAGGACAGCTTTGTTTCACCCTCAGTAAATTTTATCATTGTTGGCCACAGGCTAAGCTGAAGGATGATACCAGATCTTTCTATGTTCTGCTGGGTTATTGCTTCAGGCTGACTTAATTGGTTGATGTAGGATATTTCATCATCAGTGGCAATTTGACCTGAATTTGAAGCCTGCATGATTTGGTCTGTGATGAAATGTTTGGATGTGAAATTGTGTGTATTAAGAATGGCAAGTTGCCTGGTAATAGCAGTGTAGATAAATGCACTAACAAATGATGGAAAGTTAGCATTTCCTATTTCATTATCCCATCACGTTTTGTACTGTGTTATATATACAGTGAAACATACAGCCAAGGGTTCCCAATGGGCATGACAGTGCATTCGCTGAGCTATCAATAAATAACATCACGTTGTTATCTAGATATATGAGACAACACATTTTGGGCATTGGCAATCTGATGAATGTACTATTCCGGTTTTCTTGTTTCACATTATATTCTATGGCGGTTGATCGATGATTTTCTTCATTGATAAACGTTAAACCACCTAGCTTTAACTAATTCTGCTAGGCTGTCTTCATTCAGACTGTACAGCCTACACAGTCCACAGAAAATACACCGCACATTCTTGTACTCCCAGCCTTATCCCATTTGATGGCAAGTTTATGGGGCTGTTTAATGTCTAAGAAATGTCTAGAAACCGGCCTTATCTCAGTGGGCTTGGATATAAATCACTGTTAAAAACCACAAGGCTGGGATGGAGCCTCTCTCTGTGTTTGTTCCAAGGACAAGCCTTAATGACTTTTAAATCCACTGATAAGGAGGTCCCATGGCTTCATGGTCATAAAAGGAACATGATACTGTTAAAGGCCACATGGATGGTATGCATTTATAACAATATACTGAAGTGTTAATTATAAATCTAATTTTAATCAGAATTATTTCAGATCAGAACTTGCTGGTAACAATGCCCTAATGCACGTTCATGCCAAAAATCAAGGTTCTAATGTCAACGGTTCTCCTTATTTTGCCGACGAAAGGATTCGGATGGACTGACTCACTCACTCATTACCGGACAATTTGCGATCTGTAGCCTACTTCGTAGGAATATCATTAAAAAAATAATAAAAAAGTAATAAAATAATAATAAAAAAGAGATGTATCTCAAGCAAGTGTTATTGCTTTGATCAATCTTAACAGGTCTTCTTGGGTTAACTGCAAACGTGGAAAAGAGGTTTTCGAAAAATCGCGTGCTTACCCTCCACTTTGTGTGGAAATTCATTTTGACCATCCTCCTCTCTCATAAATAATTAGACTCAAATTACTGACCAACCTATTCCGAATGAAGATCAATCTATTATAGATTGATAATTATAAGATTGAATCTATACTGCATACAGGAAAATCTAGAGGCCTGATCGATCATAATAGACTGGGATAAATAGATTGAAGTTTAATTGGAATAGATTGATCAATAATTCCAATCTAATTATTTAAGAGGGCATTTGCAGGTTTGAATAACCTGTACCGCTTTGAAAGACGGACCATGAATAGAGTTAATCATTATGATTCATGTTTTTATCGTCTCGACGAAAATTGTAATAAAAGAAACTCTGCGCCATGTGAGATTTCAGTCTTAGAGTTGGTTTACTCTTGCCACTCAATGCAACGTGGGGCATCGCAAACCGGACATTTCGTGTCAAGAAATAGCTTCACTATCCGACTTGGCGAGGGATGAACATCGCCTGCGATAACGAGGTGTCGATAAAATGTTATCGGAGTTTTATTTAGAAGTGGGCGCCTGGAGAATAATAAGACATCTATAGTTTTTCTCAACAAACTGAGAGTCAACGTTTCTGTGTAAATTACAGTGTTCAATCCTCACCGCGGTGCTTTACGCCCCCACTCGGTATATAATCAATACAGAAAAATGTATATCGTTTATTAGTATTTGACCAAAAATGGGTAGTACACAAACTATATATTTATATGGTATATTTTCCTACGAAGTAGGCTACAGATCGCAAATTGTCCGGTAATGAGTGAGTCCATCCGAATCCTTTCGTCGGCAAAATAAGGAGAACCGTTGACATCAGAACCTTGATTTTTGGCATGAGCGTGCATTAGGGCATTGTTACCATCAAGTTCTGATCTGAAATAATTCTGATTAAAATTAGATTTATAATTAACACTTCAATATATTGCTATATATATATCTAAGGTTTAGCCTGTAACATGTATCCTCTTTCACATCCAATCATTTCATCATTGCCAAGAAAACTGTGGTCTGTTTTGCTCCAGCGTTTTATCGCCAATGAGTATCAGTTACTGTCCGTCTAAAAATACCCTGTCATTGAAATAGTCCACTATGCCACATGGCCCTATTACAGAAGATGTAGAGACGCTATTTATTCGTCTTTACCGGCTATGCTCAGGAGAATCACATAGAATCATTATTATCTTGTGCATAGAAGGTGTAGGGTCTTGAGTTGAATTACCGTAAACTACATAAATGCTACCTTTCTACTATAGTACTATATATAAAAATGTGTTGTATTGTTGGGAAAATAATGTGATTCAAAAAGTTGTTTTGATCCTGGACAAGGGCACTGAAAACCATTAAAGAGATGTAAATGTATTTTCACACGTAAAGCTTGAAATCTACTAAACCTATATTATTCAATCTGTTTCCTTTAATTAAGAAATTGTAAAATTAAATCGGCGATCGTTATTTATTTTGGAATGAAGGCGCATTAAGAGACTGTTACCAACAAGTTTTGAGCTGACCTATTTTTGATGAAAATTTCTGTGATTTTTGATGAAAAGCACTGGCGATTCTGACTTGGGCGGTGCCCATCTTAATATGAGCAGGATTTCAACTGGGGGTGGGGATTTCCAAGAGTTCAGTTCGTGTTCGAGTCCTAATGCCTACTGTACTTCGTAGGTCCTGTGACGTTAGTCACACTGCTCATGTTTTATCTCTCGTATACAATAAGAAGGAAATGTTTATTATTATTATTATTTTGCAAAATGTTAAGGGGTATTCTCCGTTTTATACATGAAAGTGTATATGTTTAACACATTTTCTAGAGCCTTCAAATGTGTGTATTGTATTTAAGTCACACATTCCTTGAAACAGTAATGGACAGATGGGGACTGAAGGTCGAATGAAACTCTAATCGCCTCTAAGGAGTGTTGATATATACCACATGTCCGAGAGTGATATATTTGGACAGGCAGACTGGGTTCCTGTATCTGTGTGAAATGTAGTTATACATCGGCGACAGCTCAATTGAACGTTTATTTACGAAAGCCGAGAGGGTATTCTTCAGAGTTTTACTTTTTGAATTCTGACTTCCGACTTATGACTTCCTACTTCCGACTTCTGAATTCAGACTTGGGATTTTTTTTTATAATGCATTACTTCTTAAATTATGAAACATGGAATAACACAATACCATTATTATGGCATCGTGAGCTTGAAAAGCTGATTGCACGTACTTTTAATAATCAGATAACCATTGAAGTTTATTATTTTTATTTTCATATCCGACTTCTGACTTCCGACTTCTGACTTCAGAATTTTGGACATTCATTCACTCCTTGCAACTTTACTTTTACATATATGATAATAATATACCTATAATTCTGTCTGTGACTTTGTGCTTTGGTCTTTCTGCATAGTATTGGCAATTTAAAAGGGAACCCCAACGTTCTAGGTCCAGTTTTAGGCCACGGTTACAGAGACATTAGGTTTGAAGTTTAAATCTGGTAATGATGTAATTTATTGCGAATGGTATTCTTTGTAATATTGCTAATTTACAGCATCATAAAAACTACTTCTAAAAAGTTATAAGTATTTATAGAAATACGTTTCTCAAGACATATCAACATATTATAAAAGCTTTATTTTGGAAACTGCACGGATTATGATATCTTATTAACAGATATGAAGTAACAAAGGAGTACTCACGAGATTCATATTTATTAAAAATTCATTTCAACTAACACACCTCCTTTACGCAAATTAATGGGCTGCAAAGGTATCAGAATCTTAAACATTCGTATTTGTCTATCTAATCATCTAACCAATGACTTATTTGCATATCGAATTTTTCCAAAAAGCTTCTCATCAACCAGGAGAAATATTTTCATGCAAAAAAATGTGAAAAAAAAACAAACAAAAACACAGAACAGGCCAGATGAAGGAACTATAAAATTTCGCGATAAAAAAAAATATTTGTATTATTTATTTATATATTTGGGAGTAATTGTACAATCTTATGATATGATTGGACTTGACAAAATTAGGCTTATTTTTGTGTCTTTAGCATCTAAGAAATCAGAAAATCGTACATAATATTTGAATAATCGATAAATATATTGACAGCCCCTTGATCGAATTGATGCGTAAATTATCATACTATATTATTCGATAATGTTTTGGAAGTAATTATCATCACTTGAATAGAACTGTGCAAATATTTTATGTAATTGAGTCGCAATTATCTGTGGCATATTACGTTACCACATTTTTTCTTTAATTTGCCCCCCTGCAGGTCCCAAAAAGCCCAGGCCAGATAGGGTAAACCCAGAATATATTTTAATCGATAATAAGTGGTACATTTTCGACCTGAAGTTGCTAAAATTATCATAAATGTAAGCTTATTGGATCTTTATTGTATTTGATCCATATTTTCATATCTACACCAGATATCAATAGATGAAAAACCCGCTCCATGTTATAAACGTCATGAGAACGAACCGGAGCTCACGCGGTGGTCCACGTGCTGTGCACTTGTCGCCGCACTGGGACAAGGCACAGGTGCTATGTAACATTCGAAGGATATTAAAAGTGCGAGATTATCAGATCTGTTCTGAATCCCAACAACTTGAATTAAGCAGAACTAATCAATTGCAGCGAATCTGTGATATTCGGCACACAAAAGAAGACAAACAATCGGTGAATTATTGACTAACTGTTCGCTCCTTTACAACAACGAAAACCTACATCAAAATTTGTTTAAAAAAATAAGCATTGTTTTTTATTCGGGATCAAATGCTCACGCACATTCACATATGAAAAATGAAATATCTTAGGATTTAATAATTTGATAGGATGTGTTTGGATCATAGTTTGTGAACTGATGTTTTGGTACATGAAGGGGGTGCATAAAAAGTGAATTATAGCAGGGGTGTATAATATGGCATAATTGGAGACAACCCTGTTCTAAGGTTGTGGTTTATAATTTCCTATCTTACCCTGATCTCAATGACATAACGGAGCCTACTGCCTTTTAAGGGTATGTAATTTTAGAATGAAGATTCAAGTCACATTTAAACCTATTGAATGAACTGCGTCTCAGTCACTCACTCACTGTCATATTTATTATTACCGTTCCAGGGGAGATTTGGACAGCTGCCGGTAACTCAAGACACACACTTTTGCTATATAAACACGTTTTGATTAACTCCTACATTACGGATAACGAAATTAAACTTACGTAATCAGTATTAAGAGGCTGTATTTAATATTTAATGAGTATAATCCTCAAATCCTACATTCATCAGTTTGCCGCCATCAAAAATGTGTTGTCTCATATCTCGATAACAACGTGATGTAGAGATAATATTTGTACGTCATTGTCATTGTAAAATATATAAAACCAAGATTTGTATTCAATAGAAATGATGAATTATGCATGATCCGTAGATAGAAGACAATGTCTGTGTTTTATTGGAAGGGGAAAGGGTATAAACATATGGCATGTAGTAGGCATGTAGTAGACATCAAGATGTTTTTTACTTAAAATGAATTACACAGAAGGTTGTTTTTTTTCTAATCACTAGCTAGTTATCACTGCCACGCGCATGGAGAAATTCGCGCGAGACAAATCATCTCTGAGATAATAATCATGTATTTCACGTTTCACATTCTTATCAGGATTACTGGAAAACTGACATAAAGATAGTAGACCATTTTTGTAGGAAACAATTATAAACTAATGATCGAAATTGGCACAATAATTTCAAATAATTTCACCTCAAATGATACGAGACGCATCGTCTCTTCCTAATGTAATTACATGCACAAAAATGGCATTTTAATGAATACCTGATTTTGGGATCATATGAACTTTGACATATTTGCGTTCGTCATACAGGCTCCCTCTAATGCATCTACTGACCTTGGACTTTTGAACTTCGATTTTGGAAAGGCGACACATCGTCTCCTGATCAGTCTCCACTGACAATTTTTATATATTTTTAAGTATTTCATGATTTGGGGGTTACAGTGAGCTTGACCGTGACGTCCATTTTGGTCCGGGAAACATTTTCTCTCTAAAATGTATCTACTGCAAAAAAAAATGACCATTTGACCTTGACCTCAATTTTGGTATCTGATACTCCGTCTCCTCATAATGTATCCATTGACAATTTTCTTAGCTTTTAGGTCACAGTGACGTTTAACTTTGACCTGAATCTGTGAACCCACTCACAAGAAATGGTAATTTTGATGATTTTCCCGTTTGTAGGCCACAGGCACCTTCCACCTTTGAATAGGTCACGTGCACTTAATCACATGGTAATGATAATGTTTAGCAAATCTGGAAGAACCCAGCAACACCACTGTGAAGGGTTGCGTTCACAAGAAAAGGTTGCTGATGGAAGTAGGTTTTCCACGATCAAGAGGAAACGTTCGATTAAATGGAACTGTTCACATGCATATTATCACCTGGTAACGATAACTTTGATGTGTTCATGTTTACGGAAAGTTACGGAACGGACGGACGGACGAACGACGCCATACTGTACTATATCCTGTCGATCGACGGACGTAAAAAACTGCAACTGTATTTGGCAAACTGTCACTGACATAGGTCGGACATTAAACGTACTGACGGACGAACGAACAGGCGTCCGGACGTCCGGGCTGGCGCATTGAAAGACGGGCGGAAACCCAATCACATATATGTACGCCTTTAAGGTGTAGTTGTTCAACTACACTCGATACTAGATTGTGAAAAGCTCGACACATTTACGCGAACACATTAATCTGCTTGTGGAGTTGAATTTAACTCTTGATTTCCGAAATGTCTGTAGCATAAAAAGTTTCCTGTAGACGATCTCATATAGCCAACGATAAAAGTATCTATAGTGGATCTTAATGAATCGTCCGTCATGGTGCAAAATGTAGAGAGAATACTCGATCTAGGCTGTCTGAGGCTCTTAAATTCTTGAGACATTTTCAACACCAACCAAGCTTCTACATCGCATCAAACGACAGTAATGAAGTCCAGATGTGGTCAGTTCTCGATACTAAGAAACAAATCGGGTCGGGCTGCGCGTTTTCGAAATGGCATCTTGGTGGCTATACGCACCGCTGGCCATGCCACAGAAACTTGAGCATATAAATGCTGTTCTATTCAACAACATGGCAGTGTGACTAACGTCACAGGACCTACGAAGTACAGTAGGCATTAGGACTCGAACGCGAACTGAACTCTTGAAAATCCCCACCCCCAGTTGAAAGTACTAAACTGGAATAATAGCGACCTTCCTCGACAGGAAAACAATTAGATTGAAAATATTTATTTTTTCATTGCACCAAGACAAATTCCAGCATGAAGAATTTTATTTTCAAAATATACATCCTATTATAAGAAGTCAGATTAAATAACATGGCAGTGTGACTAACGTCACAGGACCTACGAAGTACAGTAGGCATTAGGACTCGAACGCGAACTGAACTCTTGGAAATCCCCACCCCCAGTTGAAATCCTGCCTATATTAAGATGGGCACCGTCCAAGTCAGAATCGCCAGTGATTTTCATCAAAAATCACCAGAAATTTTCATCAAAAGTTGGTCAGCTCAGAACTTGTTGGTAACAGTCTCCTAATGCGCCTTTATTCCAAAATAAATAACACTCGCCGATTTAATTTTACAATTTTTTAATTAAAGGAAACAGATTGAATAATATAGGTTCAGTAGATTTCAAGCTTTACGTGTGAAAATACATTTACATCTCTTTAATGGTTTTCAGTGCCCTTGTACAGGATCAAAACAACTTTTTGAATCACATTATTTTCCCAACAATACAACAAATTTTTATATATAGTACTATAGTAGAAAGGTAGCATTTATGTAGTTTACGGTAATTCAACTCAAGACCAACACCTTCTATGCACAAGATAATAATGATTCTATGTCATTCTCCTGAGCATAACCGGTACAAAGACGAATAAATAGCGTCTCTACATCACGTTGTTATCTAGATATATGAGACAACACATTTTGGGCATTGGCAATCTGATGAATGTACTATTCCGGTTTTCTTGTTTCACATTATATTCTATGGCGGTTGATCGATGATTTTCTTCATTGATAAACGTTAAACCACCTAGCTTTAACTAATTCTGCTAGGCTGTCTTCATTCAGACTGTACAGCCTACACAGTCCACAGAAAATACACCGCACATTCTTGTACTCCCAGCCTTATCCCATTTGATGGCAAGTTTATGGGGCTGTTTAATGTCTAAGCTAGGAAATGTTCCAGGGTAGTGGACAGGCATGCAATAATATACTATATCTGCTATACAGGACACCGACCACTGTAACTTGATGTGACAAGCAGCAGAGTAGAAACCGGCCTTATCTCAGTGGGCTTGGATATAAATCACTGTTAAAAACCACAAGGCTGGGATGGAGCCTCTCTCTGTGTTTGTCCAAGGACAAGCCTTAATGACTTTTAAATCCACTGATAAGGAGGTCCCATGGCTTCATGGTCATAAAAGGAACATGATACTGTTAAAGGCCACATGGATGGTATGCATTTATAACAATATACTGAAGTGTTAATTATAAATCTAATTGTAATGAGTGAGTGAGTCAGTCCATCCGAATCCTTTCGTCGGCAAAATAAGGAGAACCGTTGACATTAGAACCTTGATTTTTGGCATGAACGTGCATTAGGGCATTGTTACCAGCAAGTTCTGATCTGAAATAATTCTGATTAAAATTAGATTTATAATTAACACTTCAGTATATTGTTATAAATGCATACCATCCATGTGGCCTTTAACAGTATCATGTTCCTTTTATGACCATGAATCCATGGGACCTCCTTATCAGTGGATTTAAAAGTCATTAAGGCTTGTCCTTGGAACAAACACAGAGAGAGGCTCCATCCCAGCCTTGTGGTTTTTAACAGTGATTTATATTCAAGCCCACTGAGATAAGGCCGGTTTCTACTCTGCTGCTTGTCACATCAAGTTACAGTGGTCGGTGTCCTGTATAGCAGATATAGTATATTATTGCATGCCTGTCCACTACCCTGGAACATTTCCTAGCTTAGACATTAAACAGCCCCATAAACTTGCCATCAAATGGGATAAGGCTGGGAGTACAAGAATGTGTGGTGTATTTTCTGTGGACTGTGTAGGCTGTACAGTCTGAATGAAGACAGCCTAGCAGAATTAGTTAAAGCTAGGTGGTTTAACGTTTATCAATGAAGAAAATCATCGATCAACCGCCATAGAATATAATGTGAAACAAGAAAGCCGGAATAGTACATTCATCAGATTGCCAATGCCCAAAATGTGATGTCTCATATATCTAGATAACAACGTGATGTAGAGACGCTATTTATTCGTCTTTGTACCGGTTATGCTCAGGAGAATGACATAGAATCATTATTATCATGTGCATAGAAGGTGTTGGTCTTGAGTTGAATTACCGTAAACTACATAAATGCTACCTTCTACTATAGTACTATATATAAAAATTTGTTGTATTGTTGGGAAAATAATGTGATTCAAAAAGTTGTTTTGATCCTGTACAAGGGCACTGAAAACCATTAAAGAGATGTAAATGTATTTTCACACGTAAAGCTTGAAATTTACTGAACCTATATTATTCAATCTGTTTCCTTTAATTAAAAAATTGTAAAATTAAATCGGCGAGTGTTATTTATTTTGGAATAAAGGCGCATTAGGAGACTGTTACCAACAAGTTCTGAGCTGACCAACTTTTAATGAAAATTTCTGGTGATTTTTGATGAAAATCACTGGCGATTCTGACTTGGACGGTGCCCATCTTAATATAGGCAGGATTTCAACTGGGGGTGGGGATTTATGAAATAGGAAATGCTAATTTTCCATCATTTGTTAGTGCATTTATCTACACTGCTATTACCAGGCAACTTGCCATTCCTAATACACACAATTCAGTATATTGTTATAGATATATGTAAACTGTGTCCTTTAACGTGTATCCTATTTCACATCCAAACATTTCATCACAGACCAAATCATGCAGGCTTCAAATTTAGGTCAAATTGCCACTGATGATGAAATATCCTACATCAACCAATGGTATCATCCTTCAGATTAGCCTGTGAGCAACAATGATAAAATTTACTGAGGGTGAAACAAAGCTGTCCTGCAAGCCACCCAAGGAATTTATCAGCTTGTGTTGGGATATTTTGTTGGTATCATGTAAGTTGTTTAGTAGTTTACTCATTCAAACCTCCATACCATATTTTCTGTTATTCAACAGACAAATTTCTTTACTGGTTTTAATTGTTTAAGTTTTACTGTGTTTCAACTGCTACAGATAGTAACATAGTACTGATACTGTAGAAATGGGTAGTGTGAATTTAATTATTCCATGTTTAGTACAATTTGTTCACATGAATGGTGGAATGTCTGGACTCTCAAATGAAAGTGGGTTATACATGTATAGCTCAAGCATGTTAGGTTTGAGATAGGCTAAAAATAGGTTGTTCAAGGAGGCTTTGTTTTGCCGCTGTTGTGTGCATTAAGCATGTTAAGGGTATGGAAACATGATATATGCACCCAGAGCCCTGATCTACAGCCGTATAAAACTCAACATCTGGCATTGACGGCATGTTTAAAGGGTCTTAATTTATTTTCTTTGGGTAGAATTTAACCAGATAAAGTAACTTTGATTGTACTTCTTGAATATTGACTATATAATTTAAACAAAAACATTACATGTGTAATTATGTCTAAATTTTTCTTGTCATTTCAAATTTTGATTCCTTGATTAAGGGATACAGAATCACTGCCACGGAGTGTGTTGGTGTGTCACAGAATCACTGCCACAGAATGTGTTGGTGTGTCACAGATTCACATCAGCACAGTAACTGGTAAACTATTCATTCAATCCCATCACTTTTAATCTTCAACAAAATATTCAATACTGTTTTAATCGAAAATTTCTGGTGATTTTTGATGAAAATCTCTGGTGATTCTGACTTGGGCTGCATGTGCCCATCTTAATATAGGCAGGATTTCAAATTGGGGCTGGGGAGGGGGGGGGGAGGGGGGGATTGCCAAGAGCTCAGTGCCTGTCATAATGCCTACCTTACTTCGTAGGTCCTGTGACGCATAGTCACACTGCCATGTAAAAGCAAAAAAACGACAAAAACATTAAAAGAACTCACAACAAATGTTCCAACTTTCACAGACTACTCATTTTTTTCATCAGGGTGAAACAGGAGCTAGAGAGCTATGTTCCTTTGAAAAGGTAAGACTTCACACGGGATTTAAATACGGAAATGGAGGTACATGACTTTAATTGAGAAGGTAGTTTATTCCATATTCCTACGAAGTAGGCTACAGATCGCAAATTGTCCGGTAATGAGTGAGTCAGTCAGTCAGTCCATCCGAATCCTTTCGTCGGCAAAATAAGGAGAACCATTGACATTAGAACCTTGATTTTTGGCATGAACGTGCATTAGGGCATTGTTACCAGCAAGTTCTGAGCTGATCGAATTCTGATTTATAATTAATTTTTTATTATTTATTGATGACTCGAGTGCACTGTCATGCCCATCGGGAACCCTTGGCTGTATGCTTCACTGTGACTTTTAAGCGCCTGGGACTAACTTCGGCCGCCCAGCACTAAAGCAAAAAAAAGTGATGCGCCCAGCACTCGAAAATATCAGTAACTTTAATGGTACTTGCCAAAATATGTCGGCATTATACGTTTCCAGGTAGCTCCGCCATGTTTTCCTTAGTAGTCCACGCCACGCTTCCCGAACATCTGCCGTGAATTGTTCGAAATATTCGGGAACCCTCGTGATCATGCTGGTCGCTGTTAGCCGGTGGTATTGCGGAAGGCTACCGAAATCCCAGAATCTCGCGTCAGGCGAGCTGTATATGCCACGATGCATGAAGGAAGCAAATAATTTGATCGGAGAATGGAGGTTGTTATTTCGTCTGCTGCGAAGTTTTACCGAGCCACGAATATCACTTGACATGTATTTTATAAATCATTGTCATGAAGCGCCGAGCACATTTGAAAAACTTCTTCTCACAGAAGCGTCAGAGGTCCAATGAAGGTAAATCTTTTGTTGGCTTTCGGTGGTCGTTGTTGTTGTTCTAAAACGTCAGCTTCCAAAAAATATTTTAATTATATCTATATTAAAAAGCACACATGCATGTGTGCGCTCGCTCAGACGTCGTAATCAGTCTATTAGATCTACATGTACTATATATCTATGAGATATCTATAATATAGCTAGATTTAACAGTACACTTGAATCTAGTATTAAACTGGAGATTCCTGAGTAATCTATTTTTAGCCTAACTGACCATACATTGTAATGTTGACACACATTCCGATGGTATCCGTTTTCACTCATTTGCTGGTCTTGGAATTCCGTTGAGATTGAAGGCATATTATACTGCACGTTTTATATATCCAGCCTATACAACATTGCATCATTTCTTCAGTTCAGTCATTAGTTAAAAAATGTTCTACCTCAAAAAAAAAAAAAAAAAATGACTGGATTTTATGAGAGAAATTACTAAATTTAAACACAACAATGACACTATTATCTGTTATTACTGAAGAAATCGATAATAAAATCATCGTTGTGTTTTAAATTCAGTAACCTATAATCAGTTGTTTATTTTTTTGTGTGTGCTTTATTGTTCATTGATTATTATTATGTACTCTCTTCAGATGAGGTACCTTGAAGTTGAATGCAAAATAAATATATCCATGGAGAATGGCTCTCTAGTGATGCCTGATTTGCTTCTTGCATTCTAACAAGTCTCTGATCTTGACCTTCCTCACTTCAAATTTGTGTTTCTTTTCCAGTTTCCTGTCCTATTTGGGACTAGAAACATTTACTTCTCAACTGCTCTGACAGAGCACCATTCCCTACGCTAATTTAAAAAAAAAATCGTCTGATGCCGAGAGGGGGGGATAACCCGCTCTCTCGGACTCTCCCCCAAACACCTCGTGCTGTACTGCTGGGCTGATCAGTGTCCAGGGTAATAGAAACTGAGGGCGATAATAGTTGCTACGCTAACGACTCACCAGCGGTGACATCTGAAAAAGTTAATAGTTCCCACTGTTAATTAGAGACGCTAAATAAATTTTCTCATGGTAGCACACAGGGCCCCCAAGTCATCTCTCGAGTACACACTTAAATTATATCAAACCCTATTTCGTAGGTCCTGTGACGTTAGTCACACTGCCATGTATCAAATGTTTATCGACAAATGTGCTTGCATTGGCCATGTTGGCAGATTGTTTAAACTAATATCTTTCATATAGCCTAGCATTATTGCCCTGTAGAATTTTATTGTTTTAATTATCCAACTGTATATAGGCATTAGGACTCGAACGCGAACTGAACTCTTGGAAATCCCCACCCCCAGTTGAAATCCTGCCTATATTAAGATGGGCACCGCCCAAGTCAGAATCGCGAATGATTTTCATCAAAAATCACCAGAAATTTTCATCAAAAGTAGGTCAGCTCAGAACTTGTTGGTAACAGTCTCCTAATGCGCCTTCATTCCAAAATAAATAACGATCGCCGATTTAATTTTACAATTGTTTAATTAAAGGAAACAGATTGAATAATATAGGTTCAGTAGATTTCAAGCTTTACGTGTAAAAATACATTTACATCTCTTTAATGGTTTTCAGTGCCCTTGTACAGGATTAAAACAACTTTTTGAATCACATTATTTTCCCAACAATACAACAAATTCCTACGAAGTAGGCTACAGATCGCAAATTGTCCGGTAATGAGTGAGTCCATCCGAATCCTTTCGTCGGCAAAATAAGGAGAACCGTTGACATTAGAACCTTGATTTTTGGCATGCACGTGCATTATGGCATTGTTACCAGCAAGTTCTGATCTGAAATAATTCTGATTTAAATTAGATTGATAATTAACACTTCAGTATATTGTTATAGATATCTGTGAACTGTAGCCTAGCCTTTAACGTGTATCCTATTTCACATAGGCCACATCAGCTTCAAATTCAGGTCAAATTACCGACAGCTAAAAATACCCTGTCCCACTGTATGTCTTTGTACCGGTTATGCTCAAGAGAATGACATAGAATCATTATTATCTTGTGCAGAGAAGGTGTTGGTCTTGAGTTGAATTACCGTAAACTACATAAATGCTACCTTTCTACTACAGTACTATATATAAAAATTTGTTGTATTGTTGGGAAATAATGCGATTCAAAAAGTTGTTTTGATCCTGGACAAGGACACTGAAAACCATTAAAGATATGTAAATGTATTTTCACACGTAAAGTTTGAAATCTACTGAACCTATATTATTCAATCTGTTTCCTTTAATTAAAAAATTGTAAAATTAAATCGGCGATCGTTATTTATTTTGGAATGAAGGCGCATTAGGAGATTGTTACCAACAAGTTCTGAGCTGACCTACTTTTGATGAAAATTTCTGGTGATTTTTGATGAAAATAACTGGCGATTCTGACTTGGGCGGTGCCCATCTTAATATAGGCAGGATTTCAACTGGGGGTGGGGATTTCCAAGAGTTCAGTTCAAGGTTTCGAGTCCAATGTCACTGCATCAGAGGTCCTGTGACGTCAAGTCACACTGCCTATTTTTTTATATATAGTACCATAGTAGAAAGGTAGCATTTATGTAGTTTACGGTAATTCAACTCAAGACCAACACCTTCTCTGCACAAGATAATAATGATTCTATGTCATTCTCCTGAGCATAACCGGTACAAAGACGAATAAATAGCGTCTCTACATCACGTTGTTATCTAGATGTATGAGACAACACATTTTGGGCATCGGCAATCTGATGAATGTACTATTCCGGTTTTCTTGTTTCACATTATATTCTATGGCGGTTGATCGGTGATTTTCTTCATTGATAAACGTTAAACCATCTAGCTTTAACTAATTCTGCTAGGCTGTCTTCATTCAGACTGTACAGCCTACAGGATTTTTACTCTGCAAAGTTTAGGACCTCTCACTGAGCCAGTCATCCAACACACACAGCTGGTTGGTGTTATCTCCTTGCCAGGGAAAAGCTGGGACTATTAGTGACAAGTGACAAGCCTTAATGACTTTTAAATCCGCTGATAAGGAGGTCCCCTGGCTTCATGGTCATAAAAGGTACATGATACTGTTAAAGGCCACATGGATGGTATGTATCTATAACAATATACTGAAGCGTTAATTATAAATCTAATTTTAATCAGAATTATTTCAGATCAGAACTTGCTGGTAACAATGCCCTAATGCACGTTCATGCAAAAAATAAAGGTTCTAATGACAATGGTTCTCCTGATTTTGCCGACGAAAGGATTCGGATGGACTGACTGACTCACTGACTGACTCATTACCGGACAATTTGCGATCTGTAGCCTACTTCGTAGGAATAAGAAACGGTATAAGAGTATGATATATCATATTACGAGTATGATGAACGAATGCAATATTGTCGCAAGAAGAAAATGAACAGCTTCCCTGTAAACCCAAATCTGCGTCTATGTGCGGAGTGCACATTGTTATAATTTGTTTTATATATACTGACACTTTCTCAGTAAAGCACAAATACTGGTGAGAACGCGGGTTCGAGTCTCGCACGGGACCGACCCATCCAGCACTAGTATTTGTGCTTTACTGAGAAAGTGTCATCCTAAAAATAATTGGATATAAATGTTAACTACTTTCTAAATGGCATTAGTATATATATAATATCGGCTTTAGGAGCTGTGCCATTATATGTTCCTACGAAGTAGGCTACAGATCGCAAATTGTCCGGTAATGAGTGAGTGAGTCAGTCCATCCGAATCCTTTCGTCGGCAAAATAAGGAGAACCGTTGACATTAGAACCTTGATTTTTGGCATGAACGTGCATTAGGGCATTGTTACCAGCAAGTTCTGAGCTGATCGAATTCTGATTTTTCTGATTGATTTATAATTATTTTTTTATATTATTTATTGATGGCTCAGCGAGTGCACCGTCATGCCCAAGGTACCCTTGGCTGTATGTTTCACTGTGACTTTTGAAGGTTCCCTGATACGGCATATCATGACACACCGGTTCTGGTAAAATCAGCGAAGTTAAGCGACTTTGAGCCCGGTCAAGACTTTGTGTAAACGGGGCCCATTTAGCCAATGGATAAATGAGTGAATTCAGTCTAATAGACGAAGGTCCCAAGCTGAAAGCGCAAGCTGATGCAATAAGCATAGTAATGAAAACGTACATTTACCTTCTGCCATCGGTCTGTTACATTTACCACTGTGCTATCCGACATCCGAAGTAGGGTGGGCATTAGGACTCTGATGCGCACCGAACTCCTGGTCATAGCCAATCTAAGTGTAAACGTTTTGGTGGGCTATATTATCATGTATGAAATACTAATGCTAATTTTCTATCATTTGTTAGTGCATTTATCTACACTGCTATCACCAACTTGCCAGCCTCAATACACACAATTCAGTATATTGTTATAGATGTAAACTGTAGCCTTTAACTTGTATCCTATTTCACATCCAAACATTTCATCACACACCACATCAGGCTTCAAATTCAGGTCAAATTTCCCACTGGTTGTGAAATATCCTACATCAACCAATTAAGTCAGCCTGGTGCAATAACCCAACAGGAGAAAGAAAGATGTGGTATCATCCTTCAGATTAGTCTGTGTGAGCAACAATGATAAAAGTTTACTGAGGGTGAAACAAAGCCATGACGGCATGTTTAAAGGGTCTTAATTTATTTTCTTTGGGTAGAATTTAACTAGATAAAGTAACTTTGATCATGATGTGAAAATATGAGCACATACTTTGAGTTTTTTTTTTTGTACCTCTTAAATATTGACTATATATCACACTGGGATATAATTTAAACAAAAAATTACATGTGTAAACAAAATATGTCTAAATTTTTCTTGTCATTTCAAATCTTGATCCACTTTGATTCCTTGATTAGGGGATACAGAATCACTGCCACGGAGTGTGTTGGTGTTACAAGCGTCTAGTCCGTCATTCATAATCCAGCCGTCGTCCATTAGAGAATATCCGCGTCCATAATCCAAAGACCTATTCCATTTTCCACATAACAGTATTAGCACCAAATTCAAAAAGACAATCATAGTATACATAAACAGTGTCACAGCAATGCAATTCCGATTCACACAACGAAGCTGAGGTGGTTTAATGTTTATCAATGAAGAAAATCACCGATCAACCGTCATAGAATATAATGTGAAACAAGAATACCGGAATAGTACATTCATCAGATTGCCGATACCCAAAATGTGTTGTCTCATATATCTAGATAACAACGTGATGTAGAGACGCTATTTACTCGTCTTTGTACCGGTTATGCTCAGGAGAATGACATAGAATCATTATTATCTTGTGCTGAGAAGGTGTTGGTCTTGAGTTGAATTACCGTAAACTACATAAATGCTACCTTTCTACTATAGTACTATATATAAAAATTTGTTGTATTGTTGGAAAAATAATGCGATTCAAAAAGTTGTTTTGATCCTGGGCAAGGGCACTGAAAACCATTAAAGAGATGTAAATGTATTTTCACACGTAAAGCTTGAAATCTACTGAACTTTTTATTATTCAATCTGTTTCCTTAGTTAAAAAATTGTACAATTAAATCGGCGATCGTTATTTATTTTTGGAATGAAGGCGCATTAGGAGACTGTTACCAACAAGTTCTGAGCTGACCTACTTTTGATGAAAATTTCTGATGATTTTTTATGAAAATCACTGGCGATTCTGACTTGAGCGGTGCCCATCTTAATATAGGCAGGATTTCAACTGGGGGTGGGGATTTCCAAGAGTTCAATTCGCGTTCGAGTCCTAATGCCTACTCTACTTCGTAGGTCCTGTGACGTTAGTCACACTGCTCATGTTTTCAGAAAGAACTCCGAAAACGTCTAAAACAGTGAGAATAAGAAAAATCAGCTTGAAAATTTGTGGAGACAGCTGTATGATAATAATTAATATATAATATATAACTCTCCCTATATAATGACGGTCAGCAGTCATTATTGTAAAAGTTAATGCCCCTCTCCCAAACCGCTGTCGATTGACAGGGAGGCGGGGGTGAGGGAGTAATGAAATCCCCTTCCCCCATCATCCTAATAAACCAATTAAAAACGGTATATATCGGCTTTCAATTTGAGCCTGCAAAGAGCCATAAACTTCCATTGAGCTAGGGGGTAAACCTACTGCTGATATTTAGGCCTACATGGATGGATTTACTTGGGCACTTCATCGTGGTACGATGGGCACTGGTCATGCAGTACATGCCGTGCAACCCGTTCCCCCACACCTTCCTACACATGGTCCCTTGAACCAGTGTCACATAGACACTGACAACCTTCCCTTTATTGTCCGTGACTAATCTACTCTATCTCGCCGGCCATAAACTCCGGCTCATGTCGTCAGCTCGATACTATTCACCTCCCACATTCATATCGGCCCCAATTAAAACATCAATGGATACAGAGATCAAGCCGACTAATAAACCCATATGCCCACAATTTTCCTTGTTCATATCATACAGATTTCTCCCTCAACCTATGTACATGTATACCCCCCAAGAAATTTGTATGCTAAACGATACCACAGCCATAATTGTTGTTTTCTCGAGCGTCTTGCAGAAAATAAACAAGTGATGTAAAGTACAAAGCAACAGTGCCAATCCATCCTGCCGATTTGTCCTAGTTCTAGGAATTTTCTAATTGTCGCTACAAATAATGATTCCTGCTAATCGGAATTCAGTAGGCATATACGCTCTATGCATGGCCTACAGGAAGCGATAGCAAAGGCATGTATATGGTGGCCGAGAGGGGCCATCGTCACTTCGCCATCGTACGTCAAAAAACAGAGCGATGGAGCGATAGAGCGATAGAGCGATAGAGCGATGGCGATAGAGCGATAGAGCGATGGCGATAGAGCGATAGAGCGATGGCGATAGAGCGATAGAGCGATAGAGCGATGGCGATAGAGCGATAGAGCTATGGCGATAGAGCGATAGAGCGATGGCGATAGAGCGATAGAGCGATGGCGATAGAGCGATAGAGCGATGGCGATAGAGCGATTGAGCGATGGCGATAGAGCGATGGCGATAGAGCGATAGAGCGATGGCGATAGAGCGATAGAGCGATGGCGATAGAGCGATAGAGCGATGGCGATAGAGCGATAGAGCGAGCGATAGAGCGATGGCGATAGAGCGATAGAGCGATGGCGATGAGCGATAGAGCGATGCGATAGAGCGATGGCGATAGAGCGATAGAGCGAAGTACATGACTGCGCATGTCTCATAATCATGCATATTCATACGGTGATAATCGTACCTCCAACACAAGAGAGATCGCCGCTAAACTCTAGTTATTATCAGGCGGATTCATGAATATTATAGGGACCAGCGGCATACCACAAAGATTACACAGATAACACAGAGAGATAGACCGATAAGTTTTATTGTATATGGGCTAAAATAATAAACATTGGCTAAAAGATCGACATAATAATCTAATAAATAAAGCAGTGATATTCGCTGTCTGGTGAACATATACATTTGGAACATTTGAAATCAAGTTTTGTAATTAATGCTGATCAACGCTTGTTAAAAAATCAACGTAGAATCGAAATAGAAGAGGTCACTCTCCCCCCCCCCCCCTCTAAAATATTGGTGATCTGATTTACCCATAGTCTCGTAATTTTTCGTCAAATTCAACTTCTAACTCCTCTGAAAGAAAAGACCAATTCGTCCGTCGATGCGTAAGTTGAATTATTTGAAGTTGTGGGTGCCGGACGCGGCCATTTCCGCGTTTTTATCGAAAAAGAAAGGCGGATGTCATATGAAACTGATAATTCATTAAGATTGTGCTGATCAAGGCTGGACTTAACACTAAATCGCATAGAACAAACACTGATTTTTTTTTATATCTTATTTGGTTTTGTTAGGTAATACACATTGTACGTACAATATTTTATCGTACTAAACAAAAATGGCTGTATTTGTAATTAGAAACTCATGTTATACAACAAACAGATACATCGTCATTACACCTCGATTTATCTACGCAAACAACATCATAAGAGTCTAAACAGTAAATGCAGCGATGACCAACACTGGTAAAATTCGCAGTTCTTATACTGGAAATATTTATCGGTTTCGTACGCACATTTAAAGCGTTTTGAACACTTTTCAACCAAGGGATTTTTAACTACTTTCATTTTATATATAGAAAATTTAATAATAGAAATACAGTAGTTGAGTGGCTGATTTCTGGGTTGTAAAAGACCAAGTATAACTTTTTCTGGAGAAAATATAATTGGAACAACCGCCGAAGCGAACTAATTTTCCAGTAAACTCCACCAAGGGTAGATATGTTCACATTCCCAAAAGAGATGAATAATAGTCTCTGGAACTTTGCTACAAAATGTACATAAGTTAGATATATCAGGGTAAAGTTTATGTGCAAAAATGTTGGTAGTCAATATTCGGTTAATAATTCTGTATCGAAACCATTTATATTTCACATCTCTTTGTTACATTATTATTCCATATATACCACTCCGAATCACTATAATTTTTTTCAAGAACTGTTTAGTAAAGTAAATCTAAAGGTCAAGAGATTTCTATATAACATTTTACAGCCTTTTTCCCCACTTATTAATAGTGAAATAGGGGGCAGTATCAACGGTATCATATATTGTTTCTGTAATAGTCCAAATCTCATGTTGTTTGCTGCTTTCCGTACTGCTTGAGTAGTATATAAAACTGATATTGACGCAACTTGACCTTGGACCTAAAAAAATTGCATATTGGGGAGAAAAAACTACCTCCGAACACAGAAGAGTTCCAATTTTTACAGGTCACTGCGCAGGTCAAGTGGTTGCCATGGTGACGTCACTTCCGGTCACGTGACCTTTGGGGCATGTATTCTTCCGCGGTGAAGCCGTCGGCGGTGATGCAGTCGCGGGAAAAAGCCTCCGTGGACAGAAAAAGTAGTCCCAAATACGCGGAGAGCTGAGAGAAATTCTCCGGCAATCTTCGGGACATTTTGGGAGCGAGAGGGCCCCCTAGTGGGCCGATTGGGTTGAGTGAGGTGTCAAAGTGAAGCGCTCCTCCAGGGCGATCAAGTCATTGGTGGGTGTATGTAAAATTAGGATTTGTCCCGAAAACATAAAAAGCGGAACAAGGACTTTACCCCTAAAATAGGGCCTGATTCGCACATTTGCATCTGTACGGGAAAATGCCCATATGGGTATAAGAGTGGTCATTTTTTTTGTGGATTTTACTATGGGTTGTGGGGCCTTGTTTTTCACGTCTCACCACGTAGAACACATGGGCGGGTTCCCGAAGCTAAGCGGTGAAATTTTTCGAAAAGTTCACGGAGGTATGGATAGGCCTATAGGCCTAATGGCTCAGTGGATAGGTCCATACTTGGCAATTCACACATGTTCATTGCGATATGGGTTGTGGGATCTTGTTTCTCACGTCTCACCACGTAGAACACGATGGGCGGGGTCCCGAAGCTAAGCGGTGAATTTTTTTAAAAAGTCACTGCGCGCATGCGTAGTGGGTAAATGGTGCTGGGTGGCCGTTTTGGGGTCTAGGTGAGCCCTTAGTGGTCCGATGGTGTCGCAAGAGGTTTTATTTTGAAGCTCTCGTGGAGGAGCATCCGACTGAACTAATGTATCTTCCGTTTTCAATATTCTGCGCATGCGCAGTCTGGTCGTAATATAGAAAGGAGGCATTTTGGGGGTGCGTGGGGATGTGTTTGGGATAGAGATAGACCACTATTGGTCCAAATGGTTCGTGGGAGATGTCAAAGTGGGGTGGAGTCAGAATACAGGACATATATGGTACAATACAGGACAGATATTGTATAACACAGGACAGATATTGTATAACATAGGAGAGATATGGTATGATACAGCACAGATATGGTATAATACAAGACATATATTGTAAAATACAGCACAGATAATACAGGACAGATATTGTATAATACAGGACAGATATTGAATAATACAGGACATATATTGTAGCATCCGGATGTAAAACAATGAAAACCCCGGATGTAAGATGAGGTCCCGGATGTAAAACAAAGGTCCCCGGATATAACTGGTCATACATACTTAGGTTATTATTATGGACAACAAACATACAGTCTGATATGTAATTTCTTACAATTAAGAAAAATTCAAAACGATAAATGTGTGAAGTAGTAGCCAGATAAACTGACTAACGCCACATCACCGCGATGTATATATTATCAGGATACTGTGCTGTTCCCGCAAGAGTACAAGTACATGGACAAGAACAATGTAAATTGGTAGAGTATATGTATATGGACAGATTACATGTACAGGCACATGGTACATGTATAGGGACATAGTACATGTACTTTCGCTACTACTTGTACTGATGACGTAACCGATGACGTCATAGATGCTGTGGACATCCATCAAATCGGGGTCTACACTCCGAGAGCTAGAAAATGACACCTCCCACGGCGCATTCGGACCAATAGTGGTCCATCTCTACCCCAAACACACCCCCACGCACCCCCAAAATGACCACTTTACTTACTACACCAAACTGCGCATGCGTAGATTGACGCGACTTGCAATAAAAAGCACGCCATTCTGGCTCTACCCCACAGAAGCTTCACTTTGACCCCTCCCACGACCCATTTGGACCAATAGTGGTCCATCTCTATCCCAAGCACACTCCCACGCACCCACAAAATGCCTGCTTTCTATACTACGGCAAGACTGCGCATGCGCAGAATATTGAAAGCGGAAGATGCATTAGCCCAGTCGGATGCTCCTCCACGAGAGTTTTAAAATAAGACCTCGTACGACACCATCGGACCACTTGGGGCTCACCTAGACCCCAAAACAGCCACCCAGCACTATTTACCCACTACGCATGCGCGCAGGGACTTTTTCGAAAAATTTCACCGCTTAGCTCCGAGACCCTGCCCGTCGTGTTTTACGTGGTGTGACGAAGAAAACAAGACACCACAACCCATAGTAAAATCCACCAAAAATGACCACCCCTATACACATACAGGCATTTTCCCGTACAGATGCAAATGTGCGAATCAGGCACGATTTTAGGGGTAAAGTTCCACTTTTTATATTTCCGGAGACAAATCCTCAATTTACATGCATCCACCCATGACTTGATAGGCAGGCCCGATAAGCCGGAGACCGACATTAGCCCTTTTGGACATCGTTGATAGGAGTTTTCCCCTATTGTAGGGGTAAAATCTGTGTTCCGCTTTTTGTATTTTTGGGACAAATCCTAATTTTACATACATCCACCCACTGGTTGATCGCCCTGGAGGAGCGCTTCACTTTGACACTTCACTCGACCCAATCGGTCCGCTAGGGGCCCCTCTCCCCCCAAAATGCCCCGGTGATTGCCGAAGATTGCCGGAGAATTTCCCCCAGACTATTTTTCTGTACGCGGAGGCTTTTTCCTGCGACCGCATAACCGCGGCGGAATACATGCCCCAAACGTCACGTGACCGGAAATGACGTCATCATGGCAACCACTTGACCTGCGCAGTGACCTGCAAAAATTGGAACTCTCCTGTGTTCGGAGGTAGTTTTTCTCCCCACTATGCAATTTTTTTAGGTCAAAGGTCAAGTTGCGTTAATATCAGTTTTATATACTACTTGCCTGACATACTGATAATTATTCCAGAAAATGGGCTTCGCATTTATAAATGGACTGAAAAGAGTCAAATGACAAAAAATTCCGTTATTATCTAAAATATCATTTACAAACCGCACGCCTTTTCCATCCCAGTGACCTAAATGTAGAGCTTTATTATCAATCTTAATTTTTTCATTGTAACATTTCATTCGAGAAAGTTTGATAGTCCTCTAGTTTTATTTGAAATTCTGTCCAGGCTAGAAGCGTGTCCCTCCAAAATACGTTTTCCATCGTTGGTATAATATTAGTTCTTAAGAATGCTGAACCAACTCCTATTGGGTCTATATTCTTTGGCATATACATTTTCAAAATATTACCCCACTTGGAATTATCAGCTTGTAATATCCTAATCCACGATATATTTTGTGCCTGGATTACATATTAACAATAGGATTATATAAACCGCCATGTTCAAGTGGTTTAACAGAAATTTTTCTCAAAAATTTATCAGATTTCGAGTTCCAAACAAATTCAAAACAGCGTTTCTGGAATTCATTTATAAGTGGTTCGGGTGGGGTGGGTTTGGAAGAGAGGAAAATAGATGGTTGAGTTTCGGCAACAACAAGCCAAATGACATTTCGTCCTAGTGGAGTCAATCCTATTTTGGACCATATCTTTATGAGTATGACAATATCTTTTAATTCATCTTTGTATTTTTTAAACAGGGAAAATTCCCTGTTTCTTGCCATGCTAGGTGAACTGGCTTATGGGTAATTTCAGAGGTGCGATCTATCCAAGCGGTATGGTTTTCATTACAACACCCCTGCGCAAAATGAGAGAATGACTGAAAGTTCCGCGTCACTCCGTTTATTGAATGCGCTATGAAGTAGTTCGACCTAGTTTCGAATAATTTCTCTGAATTAATCTCACGACGAGCCGTTTCTAGGTGTAGATATTGAAGAATATGTCGAATGCGTTTCCTGGACAACACTTCTGCTGATATCTTGAGAGATTTTCTTCGAAAGATTGTGTTTTGTCTGTAAACTGGTCAATATGGCACAGGTCGTAGTCGCGGAATATGCCCACTTCATCTTCGGTTCTGATAGCCAATGAAATACACCGAATTTACGAAAAGACGTCATGTTTTAAGATCGGCTGAACCGCACTGCCAAAATTATAGTGCAGTCCCGGTGAGAGAGTTTGAAAAGGAGAGACGAGGAGGCAGTTTCGTTTTCGTTCCATCAGTCGACTGGAGAGTTTTGACACTGTGCGAGTGTGACATTCGGACAGATCGAGGTGTGTAAAACGTTTTATACCCGTCACTGAATTCATTACTTGTTTCCCGGCGCACACGTGTTAATATTATCAAATAAATGAATGTTGCAAGTTTCCGCGCTACTGCGTGACTGAAAGCATGCACATGGCATGACTGAAAGCCGCCGTTTTGTGTGCTAAGTTTGAAAACATTTCTTGCAAGGAAAACTTGATTTATTTCATCAAGCGAAAGCATCCTTTTTACTGCAATTTTCAAATTGACTGATCTTATCGTCCTGCATCATTTGTCATCCAGCAAATGTAATGTTCTTGATTCTTACCATATCCGTAATGACAGCTCGTTGAACAGGTCAGGGAAAAGGACTAACTGGGATATATATCCCAATTGGGATAAAATATCGCAATTTGAATATTTTTTTCATACTTCCATATGTTCAAGCTGGCATATTGTGCTAGTATAGTTCTTCTGTTCGTTTAAAGACATACAACAGTGGTTATTGATGGGAAGTATACTGCAACAACAGCATAAAAAAGTATTGCACGTAATTGCAATTGCACAGATAATAATGTCGACGAGAAAAGGTCAGCAAAATTATACAATCGTATTGTCAGTTTTGTGAAGTAGATTCTATCTTGTTTTTGGTAGTTTTGATGCCGAAATCCGACATTGCCGTTTAATATGAAAATCGGTGAAAATATCCCAATTAGGATATATTTCAATATCCAAACTTTGATTTAATATCTTAGGTGGGATATATACCCAATCTTAATAAATTAATATCCTATCAATGCTCCCCAATCGTATATGTCGCTATGTAGGATCTGATCTTACTGATTTCAATTGAATTTTGTGTTCGGAGCGCCCAGCTCATGAATATTTAATAGTCTTATGACATCACAACCGCATTTTAACTACTTTACTTCATTCTCGTCTCGCGAGACTCCCTACTGCGAGAAAGAGTCTCACGCGTAAATGGGAGCCATCCCCCCAAAATTTGGGGGGTGAGTAGGCAGCGTATGATTATCTGGCTTGTCACTGACCTGCTGACTCCGCCGAGTTAGAAGCGAATTGCTAAACATAACGTGGGCTATATAATTGGGAAATGACTCTTTCCGTTTCGGAGCATATCAATCGCGAACAAATTATTGTCGGTATGTATACTTGGCCGTGAAAGCGAGTTATCTAATACAGGAAGTAGTTCGCGGGTAGACACGGCTCGCTTTGAGAATGATGTCATGCTGCCTCGCTTTGAGATTGGAGATTCAAAAATGTCACCAGTTTACATGAGAGTCGCTTTGGTCTACCGCGGGTAGACACGACTCTC
This sequence comes from Hanleya hanleyi, assembly GCA_036873755.1. Classification (NCBI taxonomy): domain Eukaryota; kingdom Metazoa; phylum Mollusca; class Polyplacophora; order Lepidopleurida; family Hanleyidae; genus Hanleya; species Hanleya hanleyi. The sequence continues at coordinate 37,791 of JAVTVY010019652.1, read as the reverse complement.
TTTGAGAATGTACTTTACTTGAGTCGGGCAGGGGGGATAGGTTCATGGACTCAAGGTTACGTCAAGGACGAGTCCATAATTCTACCCCGCATTATGGAGCCAACCTGGCGGGTGGGCGGCAACATCAGAAGATTTCCCCACAGCTTGGCGTGTGCTTCGGCTGAGCCAACCAGAAAGCACTTGTCATTACGTTCCCTTCAAAGCACTATGAAAACCTCTCGGGATCGGTCAACACGCGCCTTACTGCAAGCCGGTTAGATCCTAACAGCGACATATCCAAATGGGGAAGCCGTTAGGATTTAATTTTAATTAGATTGGATATATACCCCACTTAGTGCTTTGCTTTGACCTGTTGAAGTTGACAAAATAATTTTCCGTTTGGGCCAGGCAGTGGAGGTAAATTTATTTTTTGATCTTAATAATGGTTTTCTGTGTCTGTGATTGAATTTTTTAGTAACGTAAGGGTATTTTTTCTGTGTGCAATTGCTGAATGGATTTTAAAATAATTATTCGATGTACCGGTAGGCATACGTGTAATCTTGAAGAAGACCTATAGGCTACTTATATTATTTTCTGGTTGTCAATTGCCACACAAATAAATTATGAATATGAATCCGATTCAGTGACTTCATTCTTGTACATGTCTACAATAACAATGTCATTGAGCTTTGGCTGCAGGTTGCTGTGTGCATGAATACATAAACCATGAATGAAAGCCGATCTGCTTCCTGGGCAACAACGTTCACTATGATGCGGACACCGACCTCTGCAATATTGTAGGGTTACTACCAAAATGTTATCTTGTTTAGTTCAGATAATATACAATTTTTAATCTTCGGTGTTGTGTTCTTTATCGGGGAAAGGTAATTTCATTGGGTTGTCAAACAATTGTGATAACAGTTGAACGCCTCAACAAAATTGTTTCCATCGTCCACTGGTACCACATATGCAACTCTCATTTGCCTACACTTTCTTTACAGTATTGATGAAGTATCTTCAATAATTAGAGCTAAGCTTCACAAATTCACATCACGTATGCAACGAGAGACACATCAGAAATATATTGAACAGGACCAATTCCTTCCCTGTTTTTTAGCAGCCTTGGATGCTTTCATTCAACCTTTTCGGCCAAATTGTTTGTAAACACAAGACCTAATAGCTTAAAGTCACCTTGTGACCAGTCTAAATTCCATTTAGTACGAAACCACTGAGAAAATGTTGGTACTTGGCATAAAACTGCAATTTAAAAACCAGTCATTTTAGATTTATTTCTCACGCTTCTCTACTAATTTTCGGCCCATTTCAAGGCACCCCCTCGTAATTATTGAAGGTGGAGAGACGAAGTAGTCCTTGGTCTCCGCTCTTTGAGACATTCCGTTCTTTGTGCAATGCGGGGGTATAGGGGGAGAGGCAAATCTTAATAAATTAATATCCTATCAACGTTCTCCAACAATTGAATATTAATAAGCGTCAATCCTTCCCCCTCCGTGTCATTAATCAAAGATCTTTTTTTTTTATATATTCATAATGGCATTCCTTGAATCAACTCAGAGTCGCTTTCTTGTACAGAATTTTTCTTAGCATGCATGGCGTTGATATTCATTTTGACCGCCATGAAAATCTTGTATCGACAAATACCGTGAACACAAAGCTAGGAAAAAATGTCGACTTGTCTCGTTTTGGTGTAGTCATGCGCAGTCATGTACTTCGCTCTATCGCCATCGCTCTATCGCTCTATCGCCATCGCTCTATCGCTCTATCGCCATCGCTCTATCGCTCTATCGCCATCGCTCTATCGCTCTATCGCCATCGCTCTATCGCTCTATCGCTCTATCGCCATCGCTCTATCGCTCTATCGCCATCGCTCTATCGCTCTATCGCCATCGCTCTATCGCTCTATCGCTCTATCGCCATCGCTCTATCGCTCTATCGCCATCGCTCTATCGCTCTATCGCTCTATCGCCATCGCTCTATCGCTCTATCGCCCTATGGCACGATGGCGAAGTGACGATGGCCCCTCTCGGCCACCATACATGTATGATCTCCTCTGTCATGGGCGGCTCACGGCGAACTTGGTGCCTGGCGAGGAAGTCTCGCTCATTCTCGGGCATCATGGCGAGAGAAAGTATCGAGATTACGGTCAATCTGGAAATATCGGTTAAAACTGGGCGGGTAAATGTAAGTTTTTGCCTGAAGAGGCCAGATCGGGAGAAGGTAAAGTAAGATATATGAGACTTGCCCATTCCTCGATCGGTTGAAAGTGAAGTTCATTCGATTTTCGAAGACAAGGGGATATAAAACCGGAGTTTTGTGAGCGTGGTGTGGCGACGGCGCCAACTTGAATGTCCTCCCTTCCTCTTTTATTACCGACCTCGCCCCCCCCCTATAATCAACCCTTTTAACCAATTAACAACGGTAACGAGCCCCTGCGTTCCAGAATGCGAAGAATGAGTCCGACCCAGAAATAATTTTGAACCGACGATGCCGGCCGTAACCGGTCTACTGCATGGGCATACTCTGAAAAAACAGTTGTGTACAAAATTGCACATCTACAAAAAATGTGTATCAGAGGTACACAATTTGTGTACTTTTTCTACACAAATTGTGTATGACAGCTACACAGTGATTGTAGCTAGATGTTCAATTTTGTTACAATGATGTGTACCTGTGGTACGCAGTTTGTGTACTTTTGGTACACAGTTGTTTTTAGAGAGTATACAGGAAGATAGTTAACCAGTATACCTAAGTGTTATGGTAGGACTTGTCTTGGTAGTAGTGAAAATAGGTCTAGTCCTAACATGTCAATGTCTAGTTCACACTAATAAAAGGAATGATCATTTCAGCGGATTTCAGGCGCAGATCACATAGGGTTCTTGTTCTCTTAGCGCCCCAGTATTGTAACATGCTGGAAAAACCATTATCTGTCCACTGTCCATCTCCGGAAAACTAGACTCGATCGACAGAATTAACGCTCATTGAATGACTTCAATGAAATATTCTTACTTCGTTCACGGAAGAATGCAGAATATGGAATTGCAATGTTTAAATATAGCTTTCAGAATCGATCTTACAGGACAGGACTGTTTCGGCCATCGCCTTTATGCTGATAGTACACGATGTGACGTTGACGCACGGCAATCTTGCATGTGCCGTGACGAAGCCAACTAAGCACCACCCAGCCAAGTTGCGTTCCTGCTGCTTCAAAGAAAAAGTCTTTGAAGCAACATTCAACCAGACACCCTCCATCCACCCTATAAAACACTGAGGACAGCCCACAAGACACAGACAGGACGCTAAAATTGGTGCAATAAAGACAAGTGATATTAGTGCTAGACATCACATTTATCAAATTCTTGTTGCTCCTCATGAAAAATACATGACGCAACAGAAGCCCATGCCCACTGGACATCCACCAACCACCGACAACACAAAAATTGAGTGATGCATCACGGGACTTTAGCTGAGGCTGAATTTCCAATGCTCAGCCTATGAAGAACGTATGAAATTAATGCACATAATTAGTGTCATCCATGATTCCCCGTGTGTCGACTCATCCTCCCCACAGCGCATGCTCCATTTCACAGGCTCATTTATCATCCCTGCCTCCAATAGCGGAAGTTGACCTTTACTACGTTGCTATGACGTATAGGGGAAACCCCACGTACGCACGGTTCAGCCTGAATCCGGCCGAACAACTCCTTCAGTTTTGCGCATGAGCGAACTACTTTTCATATGCTCTGTCCAGATAAACAGGGAAAATAATCTCCAGATAATTTGTTTTAACTCTGTTTTAACAGAGGTATTATGTAGACTTCAGAAGTAATCGAAAGGTCGGCAAACATCTATTTTACTATATATGATGTCACATCCTGCGATCATTCTCCCCACAGCGCATGTTCTATTTCGCAGGCTCATTCATCATCCCTGCCTCCAATAGCGGAAGTTGACCTTTACTACGTTGCTATGACGTATAGGGGAAAGCGGTTCAGTTTGAATCCGGCCGAACAACTTCTTCAGTGTTGCACATGCGCGAACTACTTTTCATATGCTCTGTCCCGATAAACAGGGAAAATAATCTCCAGATAATTCGTTTTAACGCTAGGTCAACAGAGGTATTATGAAGACTTGAGAAGTAATTTTAAAGGTCGGCAAACATCTATTTTACTATATATGTCACATCCGGCCATGCGCGCGCCGCCCGGAATCACGTCCAAAAATCTGACTGGTGGCTGGGGTATTATTAGACCCCCAGCAAGGTGGTTGGTGTCGACTCCGAATATCGTCTTTCGTGTGTAAATATTGTGTACGAATCCATAGCGGTGTAAGCGGCTTGGCGTGTGCTAATGCCGTCTATGTAGTTTCATGCATTTACCCTAAGGCCCATGGTTTTATCTAATGTTACACACGTTTAGTTGATTTGCTTCTGATATCCTGCAACAGTTCAATGAAGCGTGACATAGAAGCGTCGCTGATCTGAACGAAGGTGACAATGATAATATTGATTTGAACATGGAATACGTCATAGCGTATAGGCAGGCAGAGAATGTTCCAATACCTCGGTTATGAACCAGCGTCCGCTCACGAAGCACTTAGTGGACCGTCGGTATTATTTGATCAGCTTAGATTTTCATTACTTGTGCCGTTTACCTGGTTACGACCAGTGTTTGAGCACTAGCTTATTCTCTTTGATTAGTCCATCTCGAGGAGGAAGATTTACTACTACGTTCAATAACCTGTGCACATTCACCATTGCCACATTTCTGGATTTGTACATACATCACCGGTATATAGCAATTTTGTCATCGAACTGAGATGTCCCGTTTTGATTCCATTTCACCTTCCAAGAAGCCCGTCATAGTCCAAGTTGATTACTGGTAAGCATATACCTTTTTGAAAAATTTTGGATAGAATATTTGAACAAAATGTAATCTGTGTACTAATGCAATATAGAAAATAGGTAACATATATATCCATTTATTTTTAGGATAACACTTCTTGGGTAATGCGCAAATACTTGTGTGAGACTCGAACTCTCACCCTCAGATTTTGGCGCCAAATCGCCAGCAGTATACGCAGGCGATCTAAATCTTCTTCTGCAACCTGGTATGTTTAGATGGGTGACCCCAGAACAGGTGCGGTGAAAGTGCCAAACCTAAAATATTGCATATACAAAATCTTGTTCAGTTGGCATGAAGTACAATATTATATTGTATACTGAGAAATGTTTCAAGGCAATGAGTCTCATCATTTTCGAATAACAGGGCCGTGAAGTAGTGCATACGTGCAAAATCGCTAATTTTGAGGCAAAAACACCCCATATTTCTTTCTATAAACATATGAAGATAAACGATAACCAGAACAAGCTTGATACAGCATACTCGCTGTTCCAATATGTAGTAGTGAAAGAAATCTGGTTCTGGTTATCGTTTATCTTCATATGCTTACAGAGAACAACAGGAATTGTTTTCACCTCAGAATCAACTATTTTACACGAATGCACTAATTCGCAGCCCTGTTACTCGAGAATAATGAGACTCAGTGCCTTGAAATTTTTCTGAGAATACAATTACTATTACTGTACTTCATACCAATTGAACAATATCTTGTAGTGGAAGTATGTTATTTTGGTACTCTGTATTGCACCTGACCTGGGGCCATTTACCCATCTAAAGATACAAGGTCCTTTTCACGTGAGAGAGTCCCTTTAGGTTATCGGTGAATTAACAATGCTAGTTCATCTCAAGCATACATATTTGTTTCTGTGTCGATGTCTTGTCCATATACAACAGAGTACATAGCAACATTTTTGGTTGAAGAAAAGTTATAATATTAAGAATTCTCGAAAATAATAATGAGGAATCGCACTCACGGACGAAGTACGGAAAACGCTGCAAAGTTCAATGGCTTTTTGCTCGGTTGAAACAAACGAGAGATCCTGAAGGATCTTGGCGCCCACCATAATTTGATAATTGTATAAGCTAATGACAAGAGGACCTTTTTGTCCATTGTTACTAAGAACAAACGATTGATTTGTGATTTTGTTTACAGAATTTCGAATCTGAGCGAAAAAGATCGAAAAGGGGACACTGGAACACACCAAAATATCATCTTTCTAAGTTTAAGTAGTTTTAAGATTTCTAGAAACTGTACTTATGTCGGTTGTTATAGTACAAGAGAAAAGAGCAAAGTTAGCCTGAAAGTGAATGTCCGGAGGATCTTTCGTCCTTCTTTTGTATTATTTTTTTTGCACGTGTCATCATTGGGTACTGGAAGCGAAGACAAATCTCTTTGACCCTTTGGCATGAGCTATGAAAGATACTTAAGATTTTATAATTAGGAACGAATGCCAATTCTGTTCTGTTTACTGGGCTAGTTTTGAGATATCTCTTTTAAGATACCATGCTCGAAAATAGATGGTACAATACTTAATACTGAAGGGATCCGCGCAGTAATGTTTAAAGTTCGAAAGTGTCTGAATCCTGATTATCTCCCTTGGATCGAAACCTGCAGTAGTCTACAGTTGTCGAGTTGTAACGTGTCACAATAGTGACTTCTCTTCATGTGCCGATCCATCGGCAGACGAAACAGTGGGGCAGTTCACTGGACTGAAGAAAACTGATTTAAATTTTGAAGAAATACATTTTAACTCCGAATTATTTGAACTCCTTGATATAGAAGGTGAAGGTATGGATATTCTCTATAGTCACTATATAGAATATGTCCCACCGTTTGATCCGCCGACTCGTGTGATGCAACGTCACAACTCGGGAATACCGTATTAATTTGAAGCGTAACTTGGATTTTCGAATCGGACCAAAAAAGGTATCTTGCACAACTAGGCCCCATGTGAGACCTGTGTACCAAATTTCAGAAAGATCCATGAAGTAGCTCCTGAGAATTCACGATAACAATGTTTCAAGGGGAAATTCAAGATGGCCACCTGGCGGCCATATTGCATTTTCGATTCGGACCGAAAAAGATATCTTGCACAACGAGACCCCAAGGGGAACCTGTGTACCAAATTTGAGAAAGATCCATACAGAAGTTCCTGAGAAATCGCGATAACAAGGTTTCATGGGGAAATCCAAGATGGCCGCCTTGTGGCCATATTGGATTTTCTGATCGGGCCAGAAAAGGTATCCTGCACAACTAGACTACAAGAGGAACCTGTGTACCAAATTTGACAAAGATCCATGCAGTAGTTCCTGAGAAATCGCAATAACAAAGTTTCATGGGGAAAGCCAAGATGGCCGCCTGATGGACATATTGGATTTCGGAATCGGACTAGAAAAGGTATCTTACACAACTGGACCACAAGGAGAACCTGTGTACCAAACTTGACAAAGATCCATGCAGTACTTCCTGACAAATCACGATGACAAAGTTTCATGGGGAAATCTAAGATGGCCGCCTGGTGGCCATATTGGATTTTAGATTCGGATCAAAAAAGGTATCTTGCACAACTAGACCCCAAGGGGAATCTATGTACCAAATTTGAGAGAAGATCCATGCAGTAGTTCCTGAGAAATCGCGATAACAAGGTTTCATGGGGAAATCCAAGATGGTTGCCTGGTGGCCATATTGGATTTTCGAATCTGACCAGAAAAGGTATCCTGCACAACTAGACTACAAGGGGAACCTGTGTACCGAATTTGAGAAAGATCCATGAAGTAGTTCCTGAGAAATCGCGATAACAAGGTTTCATGAGGAAATCCAAGATGGCCGCCTTGTGGCCATATCGGATTTTGTAATCTGACCAGAAAAGGCATCTTGCACAACTAGACCCCAAGGGGAGCCTGTGTACCAAATTTGAGAAAGATCCACGCAGTAGTTCCTGAGAAATCGCGATAACAAGGTTTCATGGTGAAATCCAAGATGGCCGCCTTGTGGCCATATTGGATTTTCGAATCGGACCAGAAAAGGTATCTTTCACAACTAGACCCCAAGGCGAACCTGTGTACTAAATTTGACAAGATCCATGCTGTAGTTACTGAGAAATCACAATAACAATCTTTCATGGGGAAATCCAAGATGGCCGCCTGGTGGACATACTGGATTTTGGAATCGGAGCAGAAAAGGTATCTTGCGCAACTGGACCACAAGGGGAACCTGTGTACCAAACTTGACAAAGATCCATGCAGTACTTCCTGAGAAATCCCGATAAAGTTTCATGGGGAAATCTAAGATGGCCGTCTGGGCCATATTGAATTTTCGATTCGGACCGAAAAAGGTATCTTGCACAACTAGACCCTAAGGGGAACCTGTGTACCAAATTTGAAAAAGATCCATGCAGTACTTCCTGAGAAATGACAATAACAAAGTTGCATAGGGAAATCCAAGATGGCTGCCTGGTGGCCATATTGAAATTTCGAATCGCACCAGAAAAGGTACCTTGCACAACTAGACCACAAGGAGAACCTGTGTACCGAATTTGAGAAAGATCCATGCAGTAGTTCCTGAGAAATCGCGATAACAAGGTTTCATGGGGAAATCCAAGATGGCCGCCTTGTGGCCATATTGGATTTTCGAATCGGACCAGAAAACGTATCTTGCACAACTAGACCCCAAGGGGAACCTGTGTACCAAATTTGAGAAAGATCCACGCAGTAGTTCCTGAGAGATCGCGATAACAGGGTTTCATGGGGAAATCCAAGATGGCCGCCTTGTGGCCATATTGGATTTTCGAATCGGACCAGAAAACGTATCTTGCACAATTAGACCCCAAGGGGAACCAAATTTGAGAAATATCCATGCAGTAGTTCCTGAGAAATCGCGATAACAAGAATTGTTTACGGACGGACGACGGACGGACGACGGACGGACGGACGACGGACCACGGACGAAAAGTGATTTGAACAACCCACCATCCATCTGGTGATGGTGGGCTAAAATCGGAAAAGGGATGAAAAAAATACGCTTAGGCCCCGTCGAAATGGTTATTTCATTTGGAGCATGTATACTTTTCAAAGATGTACTTTTCCTTTAAGGCATATAATCGAAACTAGACATTCAATATCTCTTCTTCCGTCGTGTTACTGACAGCAATGTGATTTGGAAAACCTAAGTAATCTCCGATTGTAAAGATTTCTAAACCTCAAGTATGCCCTTTTCTGAGTTCCAAATACGGATTTGCTGCAATACAAAAGTTATAAAAATGACACCTCCGACTTATGGCTTTCTTTTAGTACATTAACTAATCTCAAGACGACCTACACGACGACATACGAATTCAGGTGTGCAATTTGTCACAAATCGAGTTGGCTCTGCAAGCAGAACTGACCCAATGCGTTGCAACAACTTTAATGCATCATACTGCCAGATTCTCCTTCGAAGCTATATTCTGGTTACTCAAGAATCAGTAAGTTTGACTTCTAAAACTAACTGATATGGTTGGTGTCTGTTTAAAAAAAAGATGGCTGAAATTCGTTGTTTTCCTTTGAACATAAATATAAACACAAACTTTTCCGAAAATCATAAGAAATTTGGCATATCTTCATACAGGAGAAACTTAGTCTATTGTACCTTTAACTGTTCAAACATACTTACCAAAGACGCGGAAAGTGTTCTAAAGGAGATGGTATGATAAGTGCCATGGCATTTTGATATACGTGGGGCGGTTGAAAATCGAAATAAATAAAATGTACTAAAAGTAAGAGTAAATAAGACAAGAGTAAATATATGTACACAATATTTGAAAGTTCTAGCTCGATAGCGTTATGATTATAGTTATGACATGGAATTGAAATCCGCAGCATGTGCTATTTCGTGAAAAATGGGTCTAAATCGAGTCATTTAAACACACACTTAGGCACGAAAGACTTCTTGGACCAAAACGCTAATCAACCTGTTGATGTGCGGTGAAATTATATCTCTGGTGCTGGAAAATCTGTTTTGTCCAAGGGGTCCTCCGTGTCTAAATGTTTGTTTAAATGACTCGATTTAGACCTCTTTTTCTCGGAATACTAGTAACACATGCTGCGGATTTCGATTTCATGTCATAACTATAATCATAACGCAATCGAACTAGAACATTCACATATTTGCGTGCACATATATTTTCTCTTGCCGTTACATTAAAAAAAAACAATCATTTTATTTTTTCCGTTTCAGCCGCACCACGTATAAAGCAAAATGTCGCCTTATCGTACCTTCCAGTCCAAACTATCACACAACGGCAACTCAAAAGCTAAGATTTAAGTCTTTGGACGTATACATGTATAGAATTTCTCTTGCACATATAACGTTGGTTTCAGCTTGTTCTGGTCAAGAACTAAAAATTCTGCTAAGATACTTATAACCATATTCATGTAAATCAATCACCAACAGATGAATATCAAATATATCAAGAATATCAAGAGTTAGAGTGTGTTATGTTGTATATATAGCAAACATCTCCAAAGTTCTCTAATCAACTTTATCGGCTGTGTGTTTTGTTGCCAAGGAAATCAATTATTTAACCAATAATACGGTTTCATTCACAACCTTCCATTATATCCGTTTTTACTTCTGGCGTTAAACTTCTAGCATTGTTTAATTAATGCTTGGATTGTAGAATCTGTTTCATATGAAATTGTCTTTGTATATGAGAAAATGATTCCATGGGTGGGTGTGGCTTGATCTTTTAGAATATATCTTTTGATATCTGTGTTGAACGATGGGAAATCGATAAACGTAGCATGGTAAATGTTTGAAACAGTGACTCAGCACAAAATTGCATTTATGACGCCGAAGGCATGAAAAAAAGGATATGTGACGTTCATGGGAAATACTCTCTTGTGTGCTATGGTAATGGTGTGTAAGCTTACTTTTTTATTGTCAATCCAAAATATGCCAGATGAAATGTGGCCTCGAAATCAGCCTCGAAATGTGCTCCATAGCCTAGTTTGGACTTTTGATGCGTTTATAGGGAGGATTTCTACAAGTATGACACCTCAAACCATTATTATATTGTCAACAATATCTTAGGAAGTTTGATTATTTCAAAGTACCAAGAATGGTTTTAGTTGAGAAAATTTCCCCTTTAAATGCCAACAAAAATACCCAAACTGGCCATGGGGAACATTTTGATCAAACACATCTTAATTTGTATGCAGTGCATGGCCATCGCAGAGTTTTCAAGGCTGATATATCTCCATGTAATTTTCAAGGAAAAATGATTTGATAAGATTTTGATAAAAAAAAAAAAAAGCTTTATTACCAGCACACACAATGGATTTTTGTTCATATTGACCGCATGTATGTTCAAACTAATAAATTTGAAGATTCAGTCAGGGATATAATCCATATTCAAGCTCTCACATACAATAAATATTACCGAATTTGCATGGCGTTAATATATTGTTGTGAAAATGTATTGTAAATAGTATATGGGGCCTTTTGTATAGATCATCATAGAAAGTGGACAACAAACAGGGGAAGACGAGCCTTTTATATAGATTATCATAGAAAGGGGACAGCAAATAGGGGGGGGAAACGAGCCTTTTATATATCTGTCATCATAGAAAGGGACAGTACACAGGGGAAACAGATGAGCCTATTATATAGGTCATCATAGAAATGGGACAGTACATAGGGGAACAGACCAGCCTTTTGCATAGTGGGGACAGATTAGCCTTTTATATCTGTCATCATAGAATGGGACAGGACATAGTGGGAATAGATGAACCTGTTATGTCGGTCAGCCTGGAATGGGGCAGGACATAGAGGGGACAGATTAGCCTTTTATATCGGTCATCATAGCATGAGACAGGACATAGGGGGAACAGATCAGCCTTTTATATCGGCCATCATAGAATGGGACAGGACATAGGGACACCGGGGAAAAGATGCGCCTTTATGTGGGGCATCATAGAAAGAGGACAGGACATAAAGGGAATAGATTATCCTTCCTTTAGGCTAGTAACAATACGGCCATCAGATAAGAACTGGATAACCGGTGAAATTAAGTATGAAATGAGAATTCGTCACAAACTGTACAAACGTTCCAGGAAATCTAGTTGCCAAAATGATATAAATATTTACAAAATACAACGAAATAAAGTTAATAGGTTAGTGAAATTAGCTAAAGAAAACTATAAGCTAAAAAATGCCGAAAAAATAAAATCTGGAAACGTTGGAGATAAATATTGGTGGAAACTATGCAAATCTTTTATGAAGGGCTGTAATTCCAGTTTGTGCCAGTTCCCCCCTCTTTTACGGTCAGATAGTACCTACGAATACGACCCACAAGCGAAAGCTACGATGTTGAACGATTACTTTTCTAAAATATGTTATGTCGACGACTCAAACGCTATTCTTCCTTTAATTATACCACATACAGGACCCCAGTTAACAAATTTTGCTGTTACTATGAATGATGTACTGCCCATTTTATCAAATCTGGACACTACCAAAGCTATTGGACCAGACGGAATTAGTCCAAGACTTCTTCTCGAAGGGAAGGACGTTCTTGCTCCGATATTTGTTAGGTTTTTTAATTATTCTCTTCAAACAGCCATATTTCCTTCTTCGTGGAAATTGGCCAATGTTACGCCAATCTTTAAGAAAGGTAACAAAAATGACATTGTTAACTATAGACCGATTTCTTTACTTAGCTGTTTAAGTAAAGTATTGGAAGAAGTTGTATTCAAACACGTATTCAATTTCCTACACGAGAAAATAACACCGAATCAACATGGTTTCTTACCGTCTAAATGAACTGTTACACAACTTCTAGATATTTATTTCGATATTGTTAATGCATTAGACAAAGGTAAAGAAGTATATTTCTTATTTTTTGATATATCAAAAGCGTTTGATAGAGTTTGGCATAAAGGATTACTGACTAAATTAGAGAAACTAGGGATAAATGGAAGTTTGCTTCGATGGTTTGTTGATTATCTAGACGAGCGTTATCAACGAGTCGTCATAAATGGTCGTGAGTCTTTACCACAAAGAACTTTTGCGGGTGTGCCTCAGGGTTCGATTCTTGGTCAACTTTTATTCTTGCTTTACATAAATGACCTCCCAGAGGGCATCATCAATAACATCCGTTTATTTGCCGATGACACATGTTTGTATGTGATATCGGAGAATATTACAAATCTAAGCCTCAGAACAGAATTAGATTTAGACCTGAATCGTTTCGAGGAATGGGCAAAGATGTGGTTAGTTGATTTTAACGCCACCAAAACTAGATCGCTGTTAGTATCCAGACGACGATCCCCTTCGACCATGCAAACTACCTTTGACAATACCGTTATTGAATCATCTGACTCTCATAAACATCTTGGACTGACTTTTAGTAAAGATGGTACGTGGAAAGACCATATGCAAAATATTCTTGCAGAAGGTCAAAAGAAATTATCTGTTTTTAAAAGTCTTAAATACATTCTGGACAGAAAATGCCTTGAGATAATGTATAAAAGTTTCATAAGACCCTGTCTCGAGTATGCTGATGTAGTATGGGACAACCTCACCAAACTAAACATCGACAGACTTGAATCAGTTCAAAAAGAATCACTACGCGTCATAACTGGACTAACAAGGAGTGCCCCAGATTATCTTCTCTATGAAGAATCTGGATTTCATTCACTGTCAAAGCGCCGCCTGATTCATAAATTGTCATTTCTTCATAAAATACTTAACGACTCGCCCCCACACGTCTTATCAAGCAGACTTCCACCTTTACCAAGTGCTCGAAATCCGTATCCCTCGAGATATTCTTTTAATGTAACCCCTTATCTTTGCAGAACTGAATTCTTCAAGAAATCTTTTTTCCCAGCCACCGTACGACTCTGGAATACTCTTCCTGAAAATATCAAAGGAATTTCTAACACAACCGAATTTAAACTGAAACTGCACACCCTTTACAAACTAAATATTCCACCAGTTTGGTATTATGTTGGTAATAGACCCATGAATCTTATATTGTGTCGTCTACGTAATGGTTGTAGTTCATTGAATGGCGATTTATTTAAGAATTTTATATCAGATTCTCCATCATGTTTGTGTGGTTATTACGACGAAAGCGCCGAACATTATCTGTTATTTTGTCCAACTTTCTTAGCGTGTAGACAAAAAATGACAAACGAAATCAGGGCGGCAGGATTCACCAGCGATCTAATGACATCAGTGTTACTATATGGGACAAACAATGCCCCCATTGAAGTAAATCTACATATTAGCGAAATAGTTTGTACTTATGTTCAGGAAAGTAAAAGATTTACAAAGACCTGATTTCCACTACATAGTTCCCATCTACGTTATATATGTTATTTTCATACTTCACTCCCTGAAATGTTTTCTCAGACCATTCTCTAGAACGACCGTATACTACCTACGTCCGCTACCCATGTACATTTCGCACATTCAAATTGCGCACCATTTTTGTAATGTCACCCGCACTTTGCTGTAAATATTCATTCTGTAATCTCATTTCTTATCATGTTTTATCTAATGAATGGGAGACACACAATAAGCTCTGCTTAATGTCAATCCCAAAGATTCCAAAATAAAGTTTACATAAAAAAAAAGATTATCCTTCAATGTTGGTCATCATAAAATGGGACAGGACATATAGGAAGAATAGATAAGCCTTTTATATCGGTCATCACAGAATGAGGAAGAACATGGGGGGAATAGATGAGCTCTTTATATCGGTCATCACAGAATGGGGCAGAACATGGGGGGGAACAGCTGAGCCTTTTATGTCGGTCATCATTTTATCTGTGCACGCTTCAGATAAGCTCCATTCCCCATCGACTGAACGTTATAACTGAGACTGTTTACTTTAGAAGCGTGAACATTAATCTGATCTGGATAGTATAGATTATTTTCATAGAATATTTTCATCGATTGGCCCGTGATACTTATCCATGTTACCTAGATCATCCACCATATTACCGATTATCCAACAAAGCGGCCATAACATTATATAGGTGATTTATTACGATTATAATTCTGTTTAATTCGTTTTCTCGATCATCATTTTCTTCCCACTGGCCATGTTGTATAGAGAACTCGCAACATCGACCATAATTTCCCTCTGGGGATAATAAATCAACACAGTTCGTTGACTCGTGCAAATAACAAACCTTAAGGGGATGACACAGTGGAAACTAATTGAAAGTCATGTAACAGGAAAGAGTCTGTTATTGGGTGTATTCAGTTGAAATAGAGTAAGTTCATTTATCAAAATGTTCCTTGTACCATGGAGAATGCCACTATCACATGTTTGACATGAAAGTTTATCTAACTAAAACTCCAACAAACGAAAAAAAAATCATTGAAAAGTGCTTCAACAAAATTATATACTGACTGCTACAACAAAGACTATGTTAAATAAGAAAATTACATTGGAAAGAATTTTTAAAGATTTTTTATCATGTCAACAGTATTGTCAACGGCAACTCCAGTTCGTGTCAGCCAATATGAAGGACAGTCCAAAACTGTGTAGAAGTTATCCAAGACAAGTGTGAGTCGGTGTGACTATAGTTACGAAAACAAAAACAACGCCCAAACACCAAACCGGTACCTGTGGCAATCAATATTTCTTTGGTAGGAAAATATAAGTATGAGATGCGCCCAGATTGGGACCGACCCAAATTCGCCTGGGTCTGGTAGGTTAATTTAAGCCTATGGTATGGGCCGTGTCGTCACATTAGTCCCCCCCCCCCCCACCCCCCCAGATTGGGACCGACCCAAATTCGCCTGGGTCTGGTAGGTTGATTTAAGCCTATGGTATGGGCCGTGTCGTCACATCATTCATTGTGCCCACACAAGCAACTTAGATACGGAAACACCAGAAAATCCGAGAATCTTGGGGTATATCTGGGTACCATCAAGGCCGAATCTCAGCCTGTGGAGTCCAAGGATTTTGGGTCAGATTACGTCATTTAATATATGTGTCCTCATAACATCATTGCATTTTATCATTTACTTAGGCCTATTGTCTGTATAGGGTGAAATTCTGCTGGTGGCTGTACACCCCGATGTAGAGAGGTGGGCTTTGAGCACTGACGTTCGGTGAAGAAACATTTTCCCTTATTTCTGTTATGAATCGTCGCTTACATCTGACACTGACAAACCTCATTTATTTCTCAAAATTAAATCACCACATCATCTTTTGTCATGTATACAATTCCGTCGGTGCTATTCACGGTATCCAAGTGAGCGGAAACATCAATATATTATTATATCCGAGGATCATGTATGGTTTTTTGTACAATGTAGTCAATATTGATAAGCCTGTGAGTAGTATATAGGGGAAGGGAAACATCCAATTTTCCAGGGAGGTAACTCTTGGTGCCCTTTTTTCCAGGTTAAAGGTATAGGGAACTCCCCGTCATCTCCCCAAAGAGACCGAAAGCTACCTCCAACACAGGAGAGTTCCAATCCAGCTCAAGGTCACTATAGTTCCGGCAACCTTTAACCTTTGTATTCTTCCGCGGTCTGGCGGTGATGAGGTCGCGGAAAAAAGCTTCCGCGGAGAAAAAGTAGTCCCCAGACTTCAAATACGCTGCATGGTCCGATTGGGTCGTATGAGGTATCAATGTGAAGCATTCGTGAAGGGGCATCTGATGGGCTAGGTGTGGGGTTGAAATATCGTCATTCTGCGCATGCGTGGTGGACAAAGCGTATGGAAATAAACGTTTTGGGGTCTAGGTGGGCCACTAGTGGGTCGATGGAGTCATATGAGGCATCAATGTGAAGCATTCGTGAAGGCGCATCTGATGGACTGGGTGAGGGGTTGAAATATCGTCATTCTGCGCATGCGCGGTAGACAAAGGGTATGGAAATAGACGTTTTGGGGTCTAGGGCGGCCACTAATGGACCGATGGGGTCGAGTGAGGTATCAATGTGAAGCCTATGTGAGGGGGCATCCGACAAGGTGGATGTGGGGTCGGAATATCGTCATTCTGCGCATGCGCAATAGACAAAGGGTATGAAAATAGACGTTTTGGGATCTGGGTGAGCCACTAATGAGCCGATGGAGTTGAGTGATGCGCATGCGCAGACAGGGAATTCTGGGAAAAGGGTGTGGAAATAGACGTTTTAGGGTTTAGGTGAGCCCCTAATGATCCTATGGTGTCGTATGAGGTCTTATTTTGAAGCTGTCGTGAGGGAGCATCCGCCTGGGCTAGTGTATCGTTCGTTGTCCATAGTTTGCGCATGCGCAGTCTGGCCGTAGTATAGAAATAGATGTGTTGGGGTTTAGGTGGGCCATTAGTGGGCCGTTTGGATCGAGTGAGGTATCAATGTAAAGCATACGTGAGGGAGTCTCCAACGGGCTGGGTATGACGTGGAACTGACGTCCTTCTGCGCATGCGCAGTAGAGAAAGTGTATGGAAATAGACGTTCTGGGGCCTATGCGAGCTACTTTTGGGTCGATGGAGTCGAGTGAGGTATCCATGTGAAGCCTATGTGAGGGAGCAACCGCCTGGAGTAGTGTCTCGGCCGTTGTCCACATTCTGCGCATGCGCAGACAGGGAATTGTGGGAAGCGTGTATGGAAATAGACGTTTTTGCGGTCTAGGTGGGCGACTAATGGTCCGATGGAGTCGAGTGAGGTATCAAAGTGAAGCATTCGTGAAGGGACATCCAGTCATGGGTGGGTGCATGTAAAATTAGGGGTATGACGTCACTTCCGCTTTGGGTGAATGGGTCGTGACCTTGGAACATGATAGGACATGTACCGACCTGTCTGTGGGGGTTTCCCCACCAGAATTTCGCTGACGTCTGCGCCTGCATCCGGGTATGCATGAGGGTCTGTGTGAATGGGGTGTGACCTGCGAACATGATAGGAATGCATGTACTGACCTGTCTGTGGGGTTTTCTCCGGCCCGGCCCGGCCCGCCCCGGCCGCACGCGCGCGCGCGCGGGTTCTCCGGCCGCACGCGCGCGCGCGCGTCATCACCGGCAGTGCGCGGATGAATGTCGGGTCAAAGGTCACATCCAGGTCCAAGATCTCCCTATCGGCAAGGTTCGGCAACAATGTTGCGGCATCGATATACAGAGCTTGAACCCAAAAAGGGGATTGTAAATTAACCTGGGAAGGATGGGAAGTTTCATTTGGACCAATCAGCGGTCGAGAAAAAGAGCCAATGAGCGATCCATAAAAGAACCAATGGACGGGTACTAGAATTTCGCTCACGTCTGCGCCTCCATCCGGGTACTGGGATGCTTTCGCCTAGGCCCGCGCCTACATCCGGGTTCTTGTACACCCGGGTAATGTTTTCAGGACATGGATGGGTTACCTTTGGCTCCATTCTAGGCCACTGATTGGCTAATACGGTGTTCAAAGCCAGTTTCATACATTATGCTCATATACAAAACACACAAGACAGAGTTTTTTGGTGAGATCTCATTTTTGTATTCAGTAACAACAACAACGTGAGAACAACCACGTGAAAACTGAAGCCCAGAACAGGGGGCTTGTACATTGAAAGAACTTAAGCCCAGAACAGGGGGCTTGTAAACTTCAGCCCAGAACAGGGGGCTTGTACATTGAAAGAACTTAAGCCCAGAACGGGGCTTGTACATTGAAATGATGGACGGCCCAGTCATATACGAGTATATCGCGGTCCTCGGCCTTGGGGTACTCGTCAAACATCTGTACGATGGTAGATAAGGTTCTGTCCCGGCATCGATGGTACAGGTAAAACAAGCAATATTGTCCGCACACGCTACTGGTCAGGCTTTGCAACGTTTGACTGTTCCAACACCACGTCTCTGTGCCTTGATCCATGAAGTCTGTTAAATCGGGATGGAGGGATGGCAGGCCATACGGGTCAAAGTATTCGCCCTGCGCTTCTGTCAAGTACACGGCCACCCAATGTTCACCGGGCCGATCCATCGGGTCCGTGTTGAGAACGTAAGCAGCAGGATACATACGGTCTAATGGGAACACATCTCGGGCGAACACCCCTTGAAAGACCATACGTGTCTCTGGGTCATTCTCCAGCACGGTGGTTATCTGGTCTGTATTCATGTTAGGTGGAGAAGTCACACAGCACGTTGCGCGCCTTGTCCACTTGAATGATGTTGTCAAACTCGGCGTAGCAGATCACATTGACGGTGGTCCGCAGGGCTCGTGCAAAGTGGATTTCCAACCGTAAATTGCCTTGCTTGGCCAAGGCCATCTGATGGTCGTTCTCTAAGGTGGGGATCAGATCGAAACAGAACAACGTGTATCCGTTCGCGTAGTTCTCCCGACTGATCATATTCCCTTCGTCCTGGTTGATTTGACCGGTGGCTGTAAATAGGCTCTGATAGGCTCGAATGAAATTCCTGCGCCCAAAGTTCGGTGTTAAGGCCTTGGCTGGGACCTGTTGTCCGTCCACATGCAGGGCCACAAAATTGATGCCGAAATGTTTAAAGTCAAACGGGTTCTCTGGGTAGGCTCCGCTGAAACTGGTATTTTCCACACAGGCCAGGATCAATCGCTTGGGTAGTTCCCCCAGGAACAGGTTTTCTTTGTTGGCGCTCATATTTCCAGCAGGCACAGAGAACACTTTGGTTTGTACACGTCGGATAGGGTACTGGGCTGGTTTTGTTTCCAAGGCTTTCATGTGTCCCAATTGAACGGCTGGATTCGGTTTCACTTTTCGGACATACAGGACTGCGTCTTGGATGACAATCTTATAGTCGGCTGCATGCCCGTCTACGTTAGTGGCCATCAAGGCGAAAGTCGGAGGCGCCCGTATCAGTCGGATTTTGATGGGGATCTTGTTCAAGAGGTACCAGTCTTGCATGAACATGTCTGCGTGCAGTCGACCCATGAGATCCACCGAGGCGCCGTTCGCGGTGAAAGCCTTCCGTTTGTTATATCCTTCATTGTCCACCGTGTCCATGTGCTCGGCTGTGTCCTGGTAGAATAAAGCGGCTGTCAGTTGAAATTTTTTAGCCTCTCGTCCATGCGACAACAGCGTCTCGATGTAGGCTCGGTAGGGGTAGGTGTTGGTCGAGTCACTGATGAGTTTGTCGCTGAAAAAAATATCCACCTGTTGAAACATCGAGTGCAGCCAGAGATTCGTCGGGCCCACCGTTGCTTGGTCGACGATTCTGGAGCCATCCCCATTGACGATCTTGGCTTTCACATACAAGTACGTATGGGCTAAATCCACATAGGCCGTATCCGCATTGCTGATGATGAACTCGATGGGCCCTGTTTCGTTGATGCTGGAGAGCGGGAGATGCTCCACCCATAATCCTTGCTCGGCACTGCTTTGTGTGGGCGGGACGGTCCACAAATCAAATTCACTGTTGGTGGAGGGGCAGGACTCTGCGTGGATCAAGGACATGGTTAAGAAAAGATATCCTGGGTCTTCGATGTGCGTCGTCGCTGGGTCGGTCGTCGACTGGTGCGTGGTCTCGGTGGTGCAGGTCTTTTATTCCCTACGGTGCGTTGTGCTTTGGCGACCAAGACGCCTCCCGCTTCTTTGGCCTGCCGTTTCAAGGCTTCTTTGGGTGCCGTACCCCCCAAGACATCACCGGCCACTTGCAGTCCACTGCGTACCGCTTGTTTGCCGATCGCTTTCACCCCACGCGTTACCAAGGGCAGGAACGTTTTGACGATGCTCCCGAGTATGTTCCCCAGCTCATGTCCTCGTTGCATGCGTGCACCACTAAAGACGGGAAGGCCACCCCCGGCCTGTTGGGCATAATAGTCCATATAGCTGCGTGCATCGCACTCGTAAGGTACCTTCTTCATACAAAATGGGGAGCGCATGCTTGTCGAAAATGACGTGTCAGCACCACTTTTCCTCGTTCGAATGCCACCGGTCGTCCCGTGTCATCTCTTATATCCACCGTGATAGTGTTGATGTCGGTTTGTCGTACGGGTAGGTAGAGCATGTGAGTGAAACTGTGGGTAACTTGATCTCCATACGTCTTTTTAATGAGCACCACCCGTAACAGAGGTGTGTTGATATCGCCCACGATGTGGTTGTCGACTACGTCCGAGTAGACATAGAGTCCGTACATACCCGACTTCATATCCATCGGGGTCTGGCCATGGTCCTCGGATGGACCCGTGTAGGTCGCGTGAGCGAGACCTAGCATTTGCTGTAGGATAGGACTCAGTACGACACTCACGTCGGCGGTGAGGAGGATCTGTGCCTTGCCGTTGTGTGCGTTGTAATCGAAGTCCACGTGATTCTTGAAGGGAAAGGATTTGATGGGTTTTGAAACATTCGTGACCTCCCGTAGAGCCTTATAATGCAACAGTCTTGTCAGCCCACCCATGAACTCCTTGGGGGTATCGTTTTGGCCTTCGGGGAGGGTGAGTCGGGTGTTTTTGCCTTCGTAGGTCACCTCGTACCACACTTCATTGGCTCGCACATTGTACCACGAGTAAGGGTATTGGATATCCACGAGGCCACATTCCCATCGTCCAGGTAAATGCAACGGTTGCGGTAACTGGGTGACGTACTTGGCCAAGGTGTTGTCAGGAAACAAATCCAGCGAACTGTTACTGGGTAGGGTGAGATAAAACATGGCGACTGAGCTGTCCTGCTGCTGCTGTTGGTTTTAATAGGTGTTCCAGGCCTTGGGCGGTTGTGTCCGGCGTCGTGTTCGTCGCGTTGACTTGTTACGTGTCACGGCTCTGGAGATGTGGGGTGTCCTGATCGAGGGTGGTTTTTTAAAGGTTTGAAAAGAAGGTGCCCGTTGTGGTGGTGGTGGAGTTTTGGGGGGTGACTCCGGTTCCCAGTCGGCTTCCCAAGAAGGTAGTGGGTCTCTCGGCGATTGCTGGGTCCGCTGCATAAAGGCCCAGCGGTGGGGATTCCCCACCAATTCCTGTGGTACATGCATGTCTTTCAAGCCTTGGGCGAAGACCTCCCATCCTCGAGGATCCGTGTGCGACCTGCGTTGACGCATCAGGTCATTCACTAAATCCGTCATGTGGGTCCCAGGGACCGTTGTAATACCAGGCCAGCTTGTTTCTTGAACGATGCAGGTACACTCTTCAGCACTTCGTCTTCGACCCACTGTGGGCCTGTGGGTGGTACCCCTGGTAATGGCAGCTGTTGGAGCGGTGCTGAGGTAGGCAGTGGTGGTGGTGGTGGTGGGGTAGAGAGGGTTTTGTATTGGTCCATGAACGTCATGTACCGTTGAAGCGTCTCATTGTACCGTTGTACTTTCTCACTGTCGCTTAACCCCGGTCTTTGTAAGATCTGTTGCATCTCTTCATCGCGGGTGTTTATGGCCTTCACCGTAGGTGGATCAGGGTAGGGCGATTGGAGGTTTTGAAGGAACCGTGGTTCGACGAGGACCATTTTTTTCATGTGGCTCATTGTCGGCCGAAGAGTCCACCCAATACTGGACCCAACACGGAAGCGGCCAACGGTGCTAATATGGCCCCGAGAAAGCCGCCTTTCTGTAACATCTTTTTCTTTTGTGTCTGAGGGACCCGCTTCTGGACTAGGGTTCGGAGACCTGTCTTATGCTTGGCCAACTTGGTCTTCTGAGCCGGAGTCAGTGGAACGTTGCCTTTTAACAGGTTGTACCCGATCTCGCACAGACAGCGTACACGGTCAGGGTCCGCACCGCGTACAATGGTTCGAACCAACTCGGGTGGGACCGTCTTCAATACACGGAGCGTCGGAGCGTGCTTCCGTACTCGCGCAGACATCATGTACAACTAATGCTAGAACCCACAACTCTGCTCTTTTTATCTACTTCAGAGAACAGAGACAAAGTCAACCATGCTGTGGTATTCATTCTCTTTATTATCCCCATCATCAAACACACACACCCCAGCTGGGGGCGCCACTGTGGATGTGTTTACATTATTTTTGCATGTACACGTGGTGGGTCTATCCGGGAAAGATGCCGGTCCGTAGTCGAAGGTGGTCGGGGGTGGCTTGCTTGAGGTCGAAGAGCATATACCCGTGCTGAGGGGTTGTCGCATCTTTGAAGGCTTCCAACGCAAACGGTGTGCGGCCGGGATACATCTGTCTCGCCAGGTGCAGCGGTTGAGTGGTATCTCTCGGGTTTTTGAAGACCACCAGGTAGTGGGCATTTAAGCTGATGTTCCGATGTTCTTTGTTTTTATTGAACAGATTCTGCACAATGTAGATGATGCTGAGCCGTCGATGGTGGCTGCCTTTGGTAAAGAGTTGGGTGACCCGCGCATCCGTTTCCGCCATGAGATCATCCAGAACCACCAAGGTGTCGGGTTCCAAATCGGCCAGGTTGGGTAGGCCTTCCACGAACGTGATGTGGGGCATTGCTGCATACGCTGCCTGCCATTCTCCGTAACACCACACGACTCGGGCAATGGGTGGGGTGATCATGCTGTCGGCGTGTTGAAGGAGCTTCCTGACGAAGTGCGTTTTGCCGGAGCCCGTCGGTCCTGCGATGACGCAAGTGAAGGGATGCTGCCACCGAGGGTCCATGGTTCGAGCTGTATGCGCTGTCGTGGTAACCCGCTCTTGTAAATTTGGTACGAGTGAACTGGAGTGGTGGTGGTGGGTACAACGTCGGTCGTCGTTGTCTGTTCACTGCGAGTGATGATGGTGGTGGGTACAACGTCGGTCGTCGTTGTCTGTTCAGTGTGAGGGATGAAAGCCGGTGGGTTTTCAGACGTAGTGGGTGTACTTGGTGTAGGTGTGGAGCTTGGTGTGGAGCTCGATGGGGCTTGTACACGGGGTGTGGTGGTGACTGGGCTCGATACGGGTTGACTGGTGCTATCTGTAGACCGGTTTCACTGATGGCTGGTGTTCTCAGTTGGTTAAGTAACGTGCTGACATAGGCTACGTCGTAAAACACACCTCCGTACAACACACTCAGCAGGGTTAGCAGTATCACCACAAAGCCCACATGCGCTTTGCGCGTTTTGGGAGACGCTGTGTTCAGAGGCAGCTGCTGTTTGTCCATAGAACTGTGGTCGGACGTGGAATGAAGGATGACGGCAGTGGTGTCTGGCTTTATAGTCGTTTCACCTGGTTGGCAGCGACCCAGGAATTGAAGGAACTGGGCCAACCTTGCCATTTGACGAAATGAAACAGTTTGGCACGTCGACGTTCCGTTTTCAAAATCTGCTCCACCGTGTAGTAGTCTTGCTGTGTTTTTACCGCAGGCTGTAATTCCGTCTCGTAAAACGTCCCTAGCAACGGTTCCCCTTGAAGATCTTCCAGTTCATAGACTCGCTGCTGTCGGGGTAGGCTCCGTTTAATCAGGAAGTGCTCATCGCTCCAGTTGGGCAAGTAACTTTTCCCAAATTGACCTTTGACTTTACAGGGTCCCCGACCTTATACACCGCCTTCGTCGTTCGCTGCGATTGCCTGGGGCACAAGACACGGCGGACTTGGGCTTCATTGCGTTGGGTCACGGTAATGGGGGCTCTCTCTATACTCCAGTGATAGGCTCGATTGTAACCACTCACAAGTTTCGGGAGAACATCGATGTCGATGTACCACCTTGTATTCTTATAGGTTAAATATGTATACATGCGGCCTTTGAATGTCCTGTTGAACCTTTCCACCACGGAAGCCTTGGTCTCATTGTACGTATGGAAGAAAAACACCTTCTGGGCTTTCAGAAACTGTTGGAACGGTCTGTTGAGGAATTCCGTGCCTTCGGCGGTTTGCAAATACAAAGGTTTGCGCCCGGTCTTGAAGATGTTTTTGAACGCCGCTATGAGATTCGCCCCCGTTTTCGTCCGGATGGGTACCACCCACGCATACTTCGATAGGATATCGATGCACGTCAAGATATACCGATTCCCATCGTTGTGTTTGGCAAAGGCGCTCATATCGACCAAATCCGCTTGCCACTGGGCATCTAGTCCTCCCACGATGACCCGGTTCCGTAGAAAATGGCGACGGACAGATCGATGTAAGGTATAGGTGTCTTGTTTTCTTAACCAATCTCGGACTTGGGCACGTTGTATCCCCTGGGGTTTAGCCGCTCGATAGAGAGCCGACAATGCACTATAGGCCGCCGGACTGTCGGGACTGTAGTATAAGTTATCCAACACCTTCTCCCAGCTCTACATGGTGACAAATGATGATGGACCCTGGCTCTATCGTTTATTTATAACGGGTATATCTTGGGCCGGAGTTTCTGATTTTCTTCGTTGGCTTCCACAGTGTCCATGGTAAATGACCAGTCCAACTCGTCTGATGACCGCTTGATAAGCACCTGATCCACATCTACCACGGCATCTTCCAATGCAGACCATAGATCAGGGTGAAGGGTAAAATGCACTGTACCCCCATCTAGCCGAGCCAATTGAGCAAAGAAAGGGCCGCGTCGGATGTACACATCGTGACACAAGTGGCTGAGGTCGCCGTCCAGTTCATCAGACAACACCCGTTTGAATTTGGTCCAGCCCTCCCGGGACAGACGAATGTGGGCCGGGCACGGTTGTGTAGGGTCCGCATCACAGATGTCTCCCACCTCCTCCATGATATCGACCTTATCTGCATAAACGTGCAGGAAAACCTCGGGGGGTCAAGCTGAGATACGTCAGTATTATATGCTCCGTCATGGTCAGTACGTGAATGGCACCAGATTTGACTGTCTCTCGTATTTATAGGGAGAACCCCGTGAGATCAAAGGATCGGGTGGTCATGTCACTGAGCTGACTGAGTCTAGCCGGGTAATCAATGGCATCGTCGTCTGGTTCATGGCTAGACATTTGTTCATTGGGTTCTGCCGCTGCTTCTCTCAGGGCACGAGCCCACTCCAACTCGTCTGCTGACCGCTCGTCCGGTGTAAACAGCTGGTCCACGATAGGCACCACTTTCTCGAAGGCTGTCCACAGATCAGGGTCTAGGGTGAAGCCTCGCGTAGGGTCTTGGTAACGGCCCAGGCGTGGGAAGAAGGGTCCACGGTGTACGTAGATGGCATTGTCTATGTGGATGAGGTGTCCGTCGAGCTCGCCGCTCAACACCCGTTTAAATTTGGTCCAGCCGTCACGGTGCAGCGTAACCGTATTAGATACGGTCTCAGCGCGCGACCAGCAAACATCTCCACGGTCTTCCACGAGGGTGACTTTATCTTCATAGACGTGTAACCCCACCCGGGGTGTAAGGGGAAGGATGGCTCGTAGAACTGGTGACATGGCTGACCCAATGACGATCGTTGAATGACACACACTCTGTCTGACCCTCGTATTTATGGTGAGGTCCCACTGTCAATGCCACAGCGCCAGAGTCAATAGGGCACAGACTATTGTGAGGCCAACCAGCCGTCGCTGGATCCGGCGTGAGCGCTCGTGGTCCATAGCCCGAGCATCAAGGATGGCTGTCATAGTCCAGTAGTGGTGAGTGATGGCACACCTCTCCATCGTGTGCACTCTGTCGAGGACCGCTTCTGTGAACTTTTTCAGGATCTGGCGTCACCCCTCGTTGTCGGCGCCATCTGAAAACATGGACCGAACCACTGCTCGGTAACCTGTGAGTGAATTAACCATGGCCGCATGCTGTAAAATGCGAGTCGCATAGGGACGGATGTCCGTCATGGCTCTGTAACCCTAGAAATGAAAGTGTGGGATCCAGAGGGACGTGTTTTATAGACCATGTCACACATGCGCGCCTAGACGTAGCTCTACGGGTGTAGTCCGTGATACGTACTATTCTGATTGGTTATGTGGCTCCTGTAGATATAGTACCTCATCGACAATGGGGACTACTTGTTCCAAAGCCGTCCATAGATCCGGGTCCAGTGTAAAACCACCGTCGTTCAGACAGAGGTGTCGAGCGAAAAAGGGATCGCAGAAAATGTAGACGTCGTCACACAGGTGAATGCTATCACCGTGCAGGTCACCCAACAACACCCGTTTCAAGGTAGTCCATCCTTCCTGTGACAAAGAGACGTGCGCTTTGGGTTCAGGCGTACACCAACACCTAAGTCCGCTATCGATGAGGTCCACTCGTTTGGGGTACAACAATAGGGTGCAGCCAGGTGTAAGCCTCCGGGTAGCCACAGTCCCTTCTTTCACCTCGGGGTGTAGTAAGTCATCCACCTCGGGGAGTACATCTTTCAGTGCTATCCATAAGGGTGGACAGAGTGTGATATAGGTACCTCCACTCTGTTCCAACCGGGGAAAAAGGGAATCCTCTCCAGCAGTGCGTATGTGCACACCGACTTCCACGTGCATGAAATCCCTTTCGGGCTCTTTTCCCTGTAACAATCGTGTCAATAGAGCCCAGCCTGATAGCGATAACAAAATCTTCACCTTCTGCGGTGCGTCTTGGACCAGCTCCAGGTGATCGTCATTGACGATGAGGTAGACGTCGGACGTCAGTTGGAATAACGCAAGCTCTGTTCCACTCGCTGCTATGGTGGGAATGAAAAGCGAACGGTTAGAGAGGTGGCTTTATAGTGTATCTGTTGGGTAGGGTTTTATACACCGTGTGAGTCATGGGCACTTGTTATACTCGCTTGCGCCATAATGTCAATAAGGTTAGAAATGCGCTTTTTCTACTACGCCCTGTGATGGCCCTTCGTGAAAGTTCGTGATTGTTCGGTAGTGTAATGTTATTTTGTATAGGAGTTCATTGAACATGAGATTTCACTAGTCAAAGCTTAAGCACAAAATGAGGATAAATAGGCCAATGAATGCAGCAATGCCCTAAATATTCCCACTTTTATACACCTACATAGAAGTACCCGGATGTAGGCGCGGACGCAGGCGAAAGCATCCCAGTACCCGGATGTAGGCGCAGACGTGAGCGAAATTCTAGTACCCGTCCATTGGTTCTTTTATCGATCGCTCATTGGCTCTTTTTCTCGACCGCTGATTGGTCCAAATGGAACTGCCCATCCTTCCCAGGTTAATTTACAATCCCCTTTTTGGGGTTCAAGCTCTGTATATCGATGCCGCAACATTGTTGCCGAACCTTGCCGAAAGGGAGACTTTGGAGCTGGATGTGATCTTTGACCCGACATTCATCCGCGCACTGCCGGTGAAGACGCGCGCGCGCGCGTGCGGCCGGGCCGGGAAAAACCCCTCAGACAGATCAGTACATGCATTCCTATCATGTTCCCAGGTCACACCCCATTCACACAGACCCTTGTGCATACCCGGATGCAGGCGCAGACGTCAGCGAAATTCTGGCGTGAAAACCCCCCACAGACAGGTCGGTACATGTCCTATCATGTTCCCAGGTTACGCCCCATTCACCCAAACCGGAAGTGACGTCATACCCCTAATTTTACATGCACCCATCCATGACTGGATGCCCCTTCACTAATGCTTCACTTTGATACCTCACTCGACTCCATCGGACCATTCGTGGCCCACCTAGACCGCAAAAACGTCTATTTCCACACCCGTTTCCCACAATTCCCTCTCTGCGCATGCGCAGAATGTGGACAACGGCCGAGACACTACTCCAGACGGTTGCTCCCTCACATAGGCTTCACATGGATACCGCACTCGACTCCATCGACCCAAAAGTAGCTCGCCTAGGCCCCAGAACGTCTATTTCCATACACGTTCTCTACTGCGCATGCGCAGAATGACGACAGTTCCACGTCACCCCCGGCCCGTTGGAGACTCCCTCACGTATGCTTTACATTGATACCTCACTCGATCCAATCGGCCCACTAGTGGCCCACCTAAACCCCAACACGTCTATTTCTGTATAACGGCCAGACTGCGCATGCGCAGTCTATTGACAACGAACGACACACTAGTCCAGGCGGATGCTCCCTCATGACAGCTTCAAAATAAGACCTCATACGACACCATAGGATCATTAGGGCTCACCTAAACCCTAACACGTCTATGTCCACACCCTTTTCCCAGAATTCCCTGTCTGCGCATGCGCAGAATGTGGACAACGGCCGAGATCCTAATCCAATCGGATGCCCACTTACATAGGCTTCACATGGATACCTCACTCAACTCCATCGGCTCATTAGTGGCTCACCTGGATCCCAAAACGTCTATTTTCATACCCTTTGTCTATTGCGCATGCGCAGAATGACGATATTCCAACCCCACACCCACCCAGTGGGATGCCCCCTCACATAGGCTTCCCATTGATACTTCACTCGACTCCATCGGACCACTAGGGGCTCCCCTAGACCCCAAAACGTCTATTTCCATACCCTTGGTCTACCGCGCATGCGCAGAATGAGGATATTTCAACCCACACCCACCACATCAGATGCCCCTTCACGAATGCTTCACATTGATACCTCATACAACTCAATCGATACACTAAGGACCCCTCTCGCCCCTGGGAAGATTGCCGGAGATTGCCGGAGAATTTGATCACCCACGACCCCACATCCACCCAGTGGGATGCCCCCTCACATAGGCTTCACATGGATACCTCATACGACTCCATCGACCCACTAGTGGCTCACCTAGATCCCAAAACGTCTATTTTCATACCCTTGGTCTACCGCGCATGCGCAGAATGACCATATTCCAACCCCACACCCACCCAGTGGGATGCCCCCTCACATAGGCTTCACATTGATACTTCACTCGACTCCATCGGACCACTAGGGGCTCCCCTAGACCCCAAAACGTCTATTTCCATACCCTTGGTCTGCCGCGCATGCGCAGAATGACGATATTTCATCTTTTTTCGATGTCACAATGATCTTTCTTCGTGCAGACTCAACTTCCACAAACGGCAAATTTTCCGAATACAAAAAATAAAGTTAAATTTGGTGAGTTGTCTTAGAGAGAACGAAAAGGAATTGTGGGCTCGACTTTGTCAATGAATCGGTTAGAGTGTACTTTTGATTGAGGTTCATTTTTTCAAGTCGGGAATTTCCACCGAGTTTTCTTTTTTTTAGTCCAATAGGACCAGGGCTGCATCTAGAGCCAATTTTGTTCCGGAAAACTTATGGGCGCCCAAAACTCAAATGAAACAAAAAACAAAAGTGTTGTTGTTCAATTTGAAAGGATTTCTGGAGGAAATACCCTAGAAAAAGCTTCTGGGAGCCTCGATATCGATCCGAGTGCATAGTTGGATATTGAATTTCATGTTAATAAACCTCTGTTTTGTGATTGATCACAGGCTCTTTGCGCCGAAATTCACTAAAAAAATTGGACCCTCCATACTGAATTACGAAAAGGAACTGGGAGTTTGGGAACGAAACCTACAAAAAAAATCCCTGGATACAGCTCTGCAGATACAGTTCGTGTGATTTCTGTACGGTATACAATAGACTTAGTTTTCACGTGAGTGGTGTACTGAGATTACAGCATGCAAGAAGATGTTCAGTGGCAATTTATGCATTGCACAAGTGTGATAAGTTAATGGCATAGAAACACACTGATTGACACAGGCTCACCCTTATCATTATTTGGGAAAGGGCTGGGGGGGGGGGGTCATAAGCTCCAGGTATGCAAACTGGTTCAAAATTGCCCAAACTCTGGCTAAAATGGTTCATGCAAAAGTTTTAGGTTAAATCATATGATGTAGAATAGAACGATTTAATAGCAAAATTGAAGAAAAATGAGGTCCTTCATTTAAAGCGACGCGAAATTCAAACTAACGGGGGTATTATACTTCTAAAATAAAAAGTGTGCAAAAGCTTTCCGGTAAATCCACGTAGCAAAATTGAAGAAAAATGTTCCCCTTCATTTAAGGGGACGCGAAATTCAAACCTAACCGGGGTTCGATACTGCGGGACCCCCCCCACCGGTTGTTTCCTCTTGTACTTCTAAAATAAAATAATGTTAGTTATTACTGTACAGGAATAAATTGTGGGTGATTCAGCATGTGTGTGTGAAAAAACAATGTACACTGCATCTCCCACTATCACATGAGGCTGAGAAGCTGTGGATATGAAAAGTCCAAAACATTTAGTGCCCCAGGGGTTGTAGCCACGTTTCCAAAGTTCGAAGCAGCTACATGACAAAAAATGAAACGAAAGTAAGGGTAGTGCAATTGTTCAACATTTAATGGCCACCGTCAACGAAATAACATAAAGCATGGTACGCGCAAATGTTCGTGTGAAACAAAAAAAATATGGTACCAGATGTATAGCGATTTAACTATGTCCACGGTACTGTCCTCTGATTTCAGGGAGAAATAAAATCGAAATAGATTGTTCACAGTAGTTGATCACACTGCGACCAACAAGTTATACATACGCGAATGCGACATACACACGGTCATCAGTTATCCACTAGGCGATGCACACGGTAATCACTATTTGATCTGCGACACACGCGGTAATCTGTAAATGATCTAACACCAGAGTCAGTTATCCAGCGCGCGACATACACAATACTCAGTAAACGACCTGCAACAGTCAGTAATCCAGCGCGCGACATACACAATACTCAGTAAACAATCTGCAACAGTCAGTAATCCAGCGCGCGACACACACAATACTCAGTACACGATCTGCAACAGTCAGTAATCCAGCGCGCGACATACACAATACTCAGTAAACAATCTGCAACAGTCAGTAATCCAGCGCGCGACGTACACAATACTCAGAAAACAATCTGCAACAGTCAGTAATCCAGCGCGCGACACACACAATACTCAGAAAACAATCTGCAACAGTCAGTAATCCAGCGCGCGACACACACAATACTCAGTAAACAATCTGCAACAGTCAGTAATCCAGCGCGCGACACACACAATACTCAGTACACGATCTGCAACAGGCAGTAATCCAGCGCGCGACATACACAATCAGTAGTTGATCTGCGACACACGCGATAATCCGCAATCCTTCTGCGACACACTTGGTAATCCGTAATCGATCTTTCACAAGAGTCAGTAATTCAGCGCCACAGTAATCAGTAATCATACTGCAACAGAGTCAATAATCCATCTGCCACAATAATCAGTAATCGTATTGGAACAGAATCAGCAATCCATCTGCCATAGTAATCAGTAATCGTATTGGAACAGAATCAGTAATCCAGCTGCCACAGTAATCAGTAATCGTGCTGGAACAGAGTCAGAAATCCAGCTACCACAGTAATCAGTAATCGTGTTGGAGCAGAGTCAGTAATCCAGCTGCCACAGTAATCAGTAATCGTATTGGAACAGAGTCAGTAATCCAATCGATCGGCAACACACATGATATAATGGTATATGTGAGATAAATCATTTACCTGTTGTCCAGAGAATAACTCGCACAACTCCAGGTTGTTGTTGTATACGGCAGTCAAGTCCGATACATGCAGACATCACAGATGTGAAACAGCATAGATAGTCTTTCCACATACGACTGATATAAGAGTAAAAATCCACATACAGGTAAAGTTCACTCCAGTTAGCGTGTTCTGTCACTCAACAGGTACACCACACGTCTGTTCAGTACTGTGGTTTGATGGAAAAAGGCCCCTGATCAACGCTGTCATTCATCTTATATGAGCCGAGAGGCACGGCTAGTCGAAATCGAATCACACCAAGCGACCGATGCATTCATATTCCACCACGAACAGTTCAATTCATGCTAATGAGTACAATGTCCTGCGTTTAAGACCAGTCTTGTCAAGGAGAAACGAAAAGCGTCAAACCTGGCCACTTGTCCTATTAAATTCACGTTGTCTTCCATGACACATACTCGTGACAAGGTCGTCACGACACTCCCACGGCAACAAGAAATGAATTACATCAACTGCAGTCTCATACGTTTTCTAGCCTCAACTGCAGCTTGTCGGAGTGGAGGCCGTTGATGAATCTGTTCTGGATTGATTTTTGCTTCAGCCTGCTCTGCTTTGTCGACATCGGGTATTTCCGGACACTTGGCTACGTAGTTTTGGACATCAGGATGCTGAATCACTTTCTGCTACATCTTGTCCAGGACGGATTTGGCAAGTTTAAACTGGGGTGCATTATCAGAGATTATCTGTTTGGGTTTCCCCTGTCGAGTAATAAATCTTCGTATACATAGAAGAAACTGCTGGGTAGTCATATCTTGTACCAGCTCCAGACGAACAGCTCGTACAGCTAAGCAGGTAAACAGGCACACCCAGACCTTTTTCACCTCGTTGTGATCTCTAACGTACAATGGCCCAAGATAGTCCAAACCCGTGAATGGGAAAGCCGGCGACTGAGTCACTCTTTCTCTTGGTAGTGGAGGCATTATAGGCATCCTGTATGGACCTCCTTCCAGTCGACGACACATTCTGCAGTTCCGAATCACTCGTTTTACCACTGCCCGACCTTGAGGAATCCAGTATTCTTGTCGAACTTGCGCCAAGGTTTGAGAAACGCCAGAATGCAGCAAGCTTTTATGGTAACTCCAAATGACCAGATTGGTATAATAATCCGCCTTCGGTAGTAATTTTGGTGTAATAGCTCCAAGTGACAGTTCAGCAGTTGTAAGTCGTCCATGGCAACGAAGTAGTCCACACTGGTCCAGCTGCACACCCAATTGCTCCTTGAGCTGGTTTCTTTTGTTTTTTGTTATGGCATCGATAACGTCGGGGAAATATCTCTGCTGAATATTTTGTTCCCATAGTATTCTTGAGTTCGTCAACTCCTGTGTGGTAAGTGGACCCTTTTCCGTGCTTCGTTTTCTCAGTTTGTTTACAAACCGAAGTGACCAAGCGGTCACTCGCAGAAGCTTTGTATAAGAAGAAAAGTTTCTTTCATTTATTTCCAGGGGGGCAGTTTCACGGGAAAGGCCCTCAGCCACCACCAACTCAGATGCCGCGTACAGTACTTTACCCTTTGCCTCAGAATCCGTGGCTTCCCACGTTTCTTTACTGATCTCATCAGTGTTCCAAGTAGGCCAGGATTCTACTGGGGAAGATAACCATTTTGGCCCATGCCACCATCGTTCTAGTTGACTGGGTCGTGGAGTTTCGATGGGTTGTCCTCTTGTCGCCATATCAGCTGGATTATCACTTGTTGCCACATAGCGAAAGTGGATATCAGTGTGAGCTTTTATTTCCTTGAGTCTGTTTTCTACAAAAACTGTCAAAGGCTTCTTTGTTGCTATCCAACAGAGGACACACTGCGAGTCAGTCCATAGTATCCTGGATGAACTGGAAAGATCCAATTCCTTCTGAACAAAGTCTAGCGTGCGGACCCCTATAACGACGGCCATTAGTCGAGGGAAACTGATTTTCTTCAATGGAGCCAACCGAGTTTTGGAAAACACAAGCTGGGTTTTGCAGTCATCGTTTGTTGACAGGTGCAGATAAACTGTCGATGTGTAAGCTTGGGTTGAAGCATCACAAAAGCAGAGGAGCTGACACTGAACTTGTTGCGACATGGAGTTGAGCCCGATGAATCTGGGGATTTGTGTTGTAGATAAGACTTGAAGACACTTCGTAATTTGGTTCCAGTTCCGTTGTTTTTCTTCACTGAGAACATCATCCCAGTCAAGTTTTTCACTCCATAGCTCCTGTAAGAAGTATTTAGCCTTCAATGTTGCAGGATTGAAGAACCCCAGTGGGTCAAAAACTGATGCAATAGTTTTCAATACCTCCCTTTTTGTTGAAACTGGACCCCAGATCTGGGCAAGAAACTGACAATGTGGCTGCCTATGTGTCCCAGATGATACCAAGAACTTTGAGTTTACCACGGCCAGCACAGTCGTCTTCAGGGATCTCCTTCATGAGATCCTCGGAGTTGGAGGCCCAGGCACGAAGGTTCATCGAAGCTTTATTGCAAATGTTCTTCGTCTCAGTATAAAACTGTCAGGCTTCCTGTATCGAGTTACATCCACTGATGACGTTGTCCACATAAATGTTCTGTCTTACTTTCTCAGCTGTCGGAGAGCAAGCCTTTCTTAAGTGAAACGAAACAGTTGCTGCGAGAAGAAAAGGGCTTGAAATTACTCCGAAAGGAACACGGCAGAACCGGTATATCTGTGTATTGACGTCGATCGTTGGAATGTTGATATCTTTTAGCCAGAAGAATCGTGTAGCGTCTCTGTCGGGATTCTGTAATCCCACTTGTAGAAAGGCCTTCTCTATGTCGGCTACAAGACCTATCTTGAACACACGGAACCGTAGTAGAAGCCCACAGAGATCATGCAATATCACCGGTCCTCGATAGAGACACTCGTTGAGGCTTTTATCTCCCTTTCTCGTCTTTGCTGAGGCATCATAAACTACCCGTATCTTGGTTGTGGTTTTCGTTGGAGTGACAACAGCATGGTGTGGAATATAATGTTTGATAGGACCTACCTCGGATCCGTCTGTAACTTTCTCAATAATTCCATTTTTAACTTGGTCCTGTATGATGGAGTCATATTTCTTAAGCATGTCTGGGGTTTTGCTCAGGCGTTGTACAAGAGATTTATATCGGTCATATGCCAGCCCATAGCCCATGGCAGGTCTTGAGTGGTATCGTCCTTCCAAGGCCACGTCACATAGTATCTCCCGTTTTGATAAGCAACTCTTTGATCAAAATTTTCGAGAGCTTTGTCATCATCTGTTTCCTGTGATGGATCTTTGATACCAATAGTCTCTAAGTTCCAGTAGTCTTCAATACAAGGCTTGGATGGGAATGAAGAATCTGGCATTGTAAACATGGAGGACTCTGACAGGAACTGCTGTCCAAAGTTCAGAACTAGCAAACTTGTTTCAGGGATGTCATCTGTGAGCAAACTGGTCTTTCCGGCAAGAATCCAACCGAGTCTAGATCCCAGCAGATAGAGACCCGGATGAACTTCAATCTTTTCCGGGAGGATTAAGTCTAAGTAGTAATCATTGCCAACAAGAACATCCAGGCTAGAGGCTTCCACCTCTGTTGGGAGCGCATCAGCTAAAGGGATATCTTTCCACAGAAATTTCCAGTGTTGACAGGTCTCAAGATTCACTGGCACGCGATGGATGACACCAGTGATCTTTGGCACCACATTCACCTCTAATGCCATATAAGTTCCATCTCTGAGTTTGATTTCTAAAGACGCTGTGGAAGTTTTAATGATCTGTGGATGTTCGGAACCGAAAGTCACAAGAGAAATTTCTTCCTTGGCCTTTCCAATCTTTAGTTTCAACCTTTTAGCTAAGCTCTCGGTGATGTAAGTTCTATGGCTCCCAGAATCCATTAACATTCTAACAGATTCCGTTGTTTGGCTTTTTGGATTCCGTATTTCAGTAGTTGCAGTCTGCATCACTACTGTTTCACTAGATGCCATCATAGCTTGTTCAGATGCATTTGTAATTTGGACAAAAGGAGCCTCATTGTTGAGGTTCGAACTTTCATTTCTAGGTCTTGAAAACTTCTGGGGACAAAGGCTTCTGTGATGGTTCTTGCTGCGGTGACAATAGAAACATGGTTTATTCACCTGGCAGGCTTTTAATGTATGACCTTTCTTTAAACATATATAGCAATGCCCTTTTATCTTCTCTTTTCTCTGTTCCAAGGTGGGATAAACTGAACATTCATCAGACCAATGTATTTGTCCACAATACAAGCAACCTTTATTTGGAACCCACTGCTGCCTTTGTTTCTTAGAACGGTCATCTAAACCGCCAGCCACTAGTGCCTCAGCAGATGATCTCCCTGGAGGTTTTGAATAGTACTTGAAACCAGATGTACTGTTTGATGTGGCCTTAAAATCTTCTTTGCCTTTTTGATTTGGCTGGTTGTGCGAAGATTGTCGTTCGGCAGCTTCCCTAGCTTTAACATAATTGTTCAGGATTTCTCTAATTTTGGGAACAGTCCAACTTTCACTAGGGCCCTTTTGTATCTCCAATTGGATCAAAACGTCCTTTGGAATTTTGCATGTGATCATAGAGACAAACACATTCTGATTGATGTTTTGGCCATGAGCTTCTAAGCTGCGAAGGTGCTTCTCAATAGTGTCAAATAAAGTTCGCAACTTACCAATCTGGTTGGAAGATGTTGGTAAATCCATCAAGCATGCATAGTGGGCATTAATGACAGCTTGAGTATCACCATATCTGTCTGTGAGGATCCTCACAGCCACAGCGTAGTTCTCGTTTGTAAGTGTCAATCCAGAAATTGTATTCAGAGCTTCTCCACTCAGTTTACTTCTCAGATAAGTAAACTTCTCAACCATGGAAAGTCTGGTGTTCCTGTGTATGGTAGCTTCAAACGCGTCCCAGAATTCCTTCCATTTCAGAATGTCACCACAGAAAGGTAAAATTTCCAGCTTGGGCAACTTCACCGTTGTCTGGGCAGTTGCACCTGAACTTCGCGCTTGGTCAGATTCACGCCGATTCTGAAACTGCTGCATTTGCTGAAACTGCTGACTTTGAGCTTCAATAAGATTTTCAGTCTGGACTTGCATTCGAGACTGAAGTTCAATCATTTTTGCGAGCTGATGCTCAAGTTATCTGAAAAATCCTTCAGTCTAGCTTTTACAGTGTTTACTCGTCGAAGCACTCTGTCCAAAATCTCATCTGTAACATCTTCCTTTAGAAGGGAATCAACTTTTGATAATTCTGTCGATAGCAAGTTGCGATACCGTGTTTTCAAACCTTTTAAGTAGGAGAGCGACATCTTCGATTGTCTGTTTCGTCCCGGGTTCCGGCACCAATATGTAGCCACGTTTCCAAAGTTCGAAGCAGCTACATGACAAAAAGTGAAACGAAAGTAAGGGTAGTGCAATTGTTCAACATTTAATGGCCACCGTCAACGAAATAACATAAAGCATGGTACGCGCAAATGTTCGTGTGAAACAAAAAAAATATGGTACCAGATGTATAGCGATTTAACTATGTCCACGGTACTGTCCTCTGATCTCAGGGAGAAATAAAATCGAAATAGATTGTTCACAGTAGTTGATCACACTGCGACCAACAAGTTATACATACGCGAATGCGACATACACACGGTCATCAGTTATCCACTAGGCGATGCACACGGTAATCACTATTTGATCTGCGACACACGCGGTAATTTGCAATTGATCTAACACCAGAGTCAGTTATCCGGTC
>JAVTVY010019650.1:0-77792 GCA_036873755.1 Hanleya hanleyi | reverse complement strand
CATGGACAGACAGACAGAAAATATGGTTTTATAGTAAAGATACAATACCAAATCTAGATCATCTATCCAAGTCAAAAACCTGAATTCCAATTAAGGCAGATTCCATGGAAACCTAGTCCACTTGTATGTCAAATTTTAAAACTCACTGAAAATTCTCTTTGCAAAATTAATTTGAAATCTTATGCTAATAAAGAAAAAGCCTGACACTGTGTACCTTATATATCAAAGACTTCACTCAAAGTTTCTTTAATTATAAGATGTAGGCTAGCGAGAGTAAACATCGTAATTTGTCACATAGTTTACGAATGTTATTCTTGTCAAATCTCTCAGTCGACGTTTGTTAGAATCCCCATGTTGATTTGGATGCCCACAGGAGCCTCGTTATCGCTGCCCATCGGAACCATATTAGAATCTACCTAGAAACTGCGTTGGGAAGTGCTCGTAAATAAAGGCGATTTTTCCGTAGTTTTCGTTTGAAATTTTTTGTCAAAGAAACTGATGCTCAGTACATTAGGTTGTGCTGGATGTAATTGTTGAAATTATATGATGTACATGTCAGTGGAACATGAGAGAAGACAGGACATGGCGTTGTTGTTGTTAATAGCAATGGAAAATTGAGCATGATGTGACCATTGCGTTCGATAAAGCACATCTGATGAACGAATGTCATTTCAGGACAAACTTGTTCAATGTGACATTCATTACATTTGATTTCTGTGGGACTCGTTCAACTTTATGTAAAACTAGAAATCACTGGTCCTAATGCTCCGAATTCATTTTGTTCATGTCCCGCAGAATGTATGCTCTTGGTTGACATGGAAAAATCCAACAAAATATTGTTTCTGAATTTTCGTCTCTATGGGAGTCCACTGGCCTAGGTTTTACATGGGATCTGCCTTGTACAAACAAAGAGTATATTGAGTTTATTACTATTCTGGCTCATAGTTACAGCATGTATAGTCTAATTTAATCAGCTGATGATTCAGGAGGCTACCCCGATAGTACTAAAATGGGCAGCACACTTACGACAATTTCGTTCATCACTGACGTCCAAACAGTCTGGGTCTCGATTACAAACAAGAGTTCTGTCTATACACTCGCCGGTGCCGCACTGGAACTCCGCAGGCCCACATCGAGGTGGAGCTGGTTTAAATGGAAAGAAAAATATTTAGGAAGAGAATTTTTCCTCTGATTAGTGTTTACATAGGTGCAAACTTTAGACATAATTCTTTGGCTTGAGAAGATTATTCTCCTGTAGACTGTCTATTGAACAGGAATCTTCTCCATCGGTACAGGTACCACTGTACTAGACAGGATCATCCATGTGCGCAATCTCATACAGCTAGAGCAGTTTGGACTACACAGGAGAGTGTGTCTGTCTCCTGAACTAATAAATCTCTCCATCTAATCAGCTCCTCATCCATGTACTGAATCTGCTGGGAAGGATGTGGCGTGGTTTAGCCGGGATTCGGCCCCCAATTCAGTGTGCTTTGAGAGCCAGAATTAAATATTACATATGAAAAACATTATGACATGCTTAGCATAATTATTACTGTTGCATGTAAGTAAATGTAAGGCGTCATTAGAGCATCTTGAAAACACTTTTAAGGTGAAAACATTACCTTATTCTACCCCAGCATATGACCCCTACCTATTTTGGTTGACATCTACCTTTTTAGTGGATAACATGGAACTGGAGATATCGCACGGACAAACAAAAATTAACAGTAATGCTAATTGTAATGTATGACCTCGTCTATCGACAGGCATATGAAAAGGATGACAGTGCAGGCCTACATAATACTAAGCATTTAGTTCTAAATTTTCATGTTTCTTTGTCAATTATTAAGGGTGATACAGCCTGGACAACAACGTACTATATAGCATATATTGAAGTCGCCAATAAAGGGAAATAACTCAGTGAAAATCAGAGAAAGGCTAACTGATAGATCTGGTTAATCAGGTTAGAGTACAGACACAATGATCTCTGAGTTTGTGTAATCAAGCTGCAGGGTTGAAAATAAGGGTAAATAATTTGATCCGTGATTATTATTAGAAACTTCAGCAAATACTTTGTCCATGTTATCACTATGGCATTCTGATTGGTTAGTGTCCAAATTTGATCAGTTATGCTGATCACAGACCCTCATTTCCATCCCTGAGCTGCAATGTACATCATGAAATAACTACTCACCTGTGGGACAATTAACCTCATCAGACCCATCCCTGCAGTCCTGTTGATTATCACATCTATACGAGGCAGGAATACAGGTACCGTCCACACATGGGTACTGATTAACGGCACAAGTGGGGCCAGGTAGATCTCCTCTACGTGTCGTCGTGTCTAACCAATGAAAGGGAAGCAATATATAAACGATTTGTAAGTATATCAGAATGTACAGTTGATCGGTCCAATTGGCTGATACACAGAACAAATGATCCTTATTACTGGAGAATCTGACATGATTATTAATGAAGAGATTCACATGAAGGGAATGGTTAGCTGAGAATAAATGTCCAAAAATGAAAGAATTAGTGCTCAGCTGATTGCAGTGGTGTAGTTCGGCCCATCAGCCATAGCATTATATTACATGTATATTACATGTAGGATGATCAATAGGAAGATGAGATGATCCAGTGAGTGTTATCAATGGTGAATGATAAGAAGATAAGAAGATAAGAAGATCAGCTCTGATTAAGCTTTAGTGGTAAGGTTAGTAAAGGCTCGCTGATAGGAAGACAATTATAATACAGACTTTGTGAAGTTATATAGCATGAATTATAGAGCACCATTTACACAATAAAACTAAAAATAGGAGAAATGCACAGAATTTGTTAATATAGATTTACGACAGCGAGTATGCCAGTAAAAAGTAGAAAATATTGGGTTCACCAATAAAACAGCACCAAAGCTACCTGATGCATAGTCCATGAGAGCTTGCAGGGCGAAGGTAGCACCAGTGACAGAGTACGTCTTCTCAGTAACATCAAACGGGACATGTTCTACGATGTCATTGTCAAACAATTGTATGTAATAATTCTGGAATAGCTCATTCACAGGTGCGCCCTGGTCTCCAGCGATAGAGCTGGCAATGACACCAGTCCGTTGGTTACTCGGATAATGTACCCCGATAAAGTCTCCCTGAACGACTTCAATGGGCGATGACAGATTGATTGTATGGAAGCCCACTTGTCCGGCTGGGATCCGGGTTTTCCCGATAAGTAGAAACTCAGAAGCAGCAATTTGTCTCCAGATGCCAAGAAAAGCAATACCAGCACTAGACCCTTGGTAATACTCCCAGCCAACCACAAATCCATCACAAGGAAAAGCATTGTTGACAAGCAAGTTAGCCCAGTTGTCCCCAGTACGAGGCAGGGCAGACGGTGCTCGCCCAACTCTAGCCGGACAGGTCACACGATCTGCAAAGAGTAGACTCAGTGACAGTCCTTTCCCAACAGCAGCCTCAAGTCACATGTAGAAGGAATTCTGGCATGTTCCAAGATGTTAACACATCAAAGCTCAGCCACATGCACATGAACATGCAAGACACAACCAGAAACCAATCATGCTTCTAGAAACAAGGGATTGCGGCACATTAGAGGGGTAAGGGCAACAGACTGGCATATTGGAATGACTTCATGCTTCAGGAAGCTTTAGTATATTCATGCAGTGAAACCTGAACGACATGTTGAGTGCTCACAGAGAAATGGGCAACAAGAATGCAACATAGGAGAGTGTGGCAATATGCTTTTCACCAGGAAGGGGGCAGATTAAACATCAGAAATTGATCAACTCAATAATTGTTAGAGCATCCATTTCTTGTAACAGAAATACACAGAAAGGGGGTTCTAACACACAATCCCTTGATGGTCTGACACTACTGAATACAACAAATACACAATCCCTTGATGGTCTGACACTACTGAATACAACAAATAAGGACCACTTCACTTTCACATTCACGTACAACATTCAACATTATACAGGAGGAAGGTGACTCCGAAACTATTTGCAAGAAACATTTTGGAGATCAATATTTGACATAAATTCATTCATTTAACACTGAGCACAACAACATAAACTATTATATGGATGGAGAAAGATGTGGATGGGATTTATGTTAATGGTACCAGTACCAGTGATGAAGAATGAACTAGTGTATATTGTGCATGGATACAATGTACAAATATTAAATAACTATGTATGTACAACAAGTGTGCTGGATGAGTCTGGTTCAGGACCACCAAGACACCTGACATTTCGCTATAGTGACAAGGTACAATACCTAAGCAATTATGAAACCAATGGTTGGTTTGCACTATATTTTACTATCTTACCCCAATACCAGCAACAGATGCATTGACATGTGCATCACCACAGGAGCTCCAGTTCATTTTTCCGTCTCCCCCCTATCTCTTCAACCTGGAGTGGGTTATATTAACTATTGATACCTGATGTAACCTGGGGTGGGTTATATTAACTATTGATACCTGATGTAAATATGATAACTATTGATCAAATTGGTGTGAAGATGAGGTGGCTGGGGAGATTTGGTGTGATGAGGTGGCTGGGGATTTGATGTGAAGATGAGGTGGCTGGGAAGATTTGGTGTGAAGATGAGGTGGCTGGGAAGATTTGGTGTGAAGATGAGGTGGCTGGGGAGATATGGTGTGAAGATGTGGCTGGGGATTTGATGTGAAGATGAGGTGGCTGGGGAGATTTGGTGTGAAGATGAGATGGCTGGGGAGATTTGGTGTGATGAGGTGGCTGAGGAGATGTGATGTGAAGATGAGATGGCTGGGAAGATTTGGTGTGAAGATGAGGTGGCTGGGGATTTGGTGTGAAGATGAGGTGGCTGGGGATTTAGTGTGAAGATGAGGTGGAGGAGGAGATTTGGTGTGAAGAGGAGGTGGATGGGGAGATTTGGTGTAAAGATGAGATGGCTGGGGGGATTT
The DNA here is from genome assembly GCA_036873755.1 of Hanleya hanleyi. Classification (NCBI taxonomy): domain Eukaryota; kingdom Metazoa; phylum Mollusca; class Polyplacophora; order Lepidopleurida; family Hanleyidae; genus Hanleya; species Hanleya hanleyi. The sequence goes on along the minus strand of JAVTVY010019650.1, from coordinate 72,836 downwards.
GGTGTGAAGATCAGATGGTTGCGAAGATTTGGTGTGAAGATGAGATGGCTGGGAAGATTTGGTTTGAAGATGAGGTGGCTGGGAGATTTGGTGTGAAGATGAGGTGGCTGGGGATTTGATGTGAAGATGAGGTGGCTGGGGGGATTTGGTGTGAAGATGAGGTCGTTAGGGAGATATGGTGTGATGAGGTGGCTGGGGGGATTTGGTGTGAAGATGAGGTGGATGTGGAGATTTGGTGTGAAGATGAGGTGGCCGAGGGATTTGATGTGAAGATGAGATGGCTGGGAAGATTTGGTGTGAAGATGAGGTGGCTGGGATTTGGTGTGAAGATGAGGTGGCTGGGGATTTGGTGTGAAGATGAGGTGGCTGAGGAGATTTGGTGTGAAGATGAGGTGGATGGGGAGATTTGGTGTGAAGATGAGATGGCTGGGGGATTTGGTGTGAAGATGAGATGGCTGGGAAGGTTTGGTGTGAAGATGAGATGGCTGGGAAGATTTGGTGTGAAGATGAGGTGGCTGGGGAGATTTGGTGTGAAGATGAGGTGGCTGGGAAGATATGGTGTGAAGATGAGGTGGCTGGGGATTTGATGTGAGGATGAGATGGCTGGGGAGATTTGGTGTGAAACTGAGGTGGATGGGGAGATTTGGTGTGAAGCTGATGTGGATGAGGAGATTTAGTGTGAAGATGAGGTGGCTGGGGGATTTGGTGTGAAGATAGATGGCTGGGAAGATTTGGTGTGAAGATGAGGTGGCTAGGAAGATTTGGTGTGAAGGCGAGGTGGCTGGGCAGATATGGTCTGAAGATGTGGCTGGGCATTTGATGTGAAGATGAGGTGGCTGGGAAGATTTGGTGTGAAGATGAGGTGGGTTGGGAAGATTTTGTGTGAAGATGAGGTGGCTGGGGGGATTTGGTGTGAAGATGAGGTGGCTGGGAAGATTTGGTGTGAAGATGAGGTGGCTGGGGGGATTTGGTGTGAACATGAGGTAGCTGGGGATTTGATGTGAAGATGAGATGGTTGGGGAGATTTGGTGTGAAGATGAGGTGGCTGGGAAGATTTGGTGTGAAGATGAGATGGCTGGCGGGATTTGGTGTGAACATGAGGTGGCTCGGAAGATTTGGTGTGAAGATGAGATGGATGGGGGATTTGGTGTGAAGATGAGTGGCTGGGAAGATTTGGTGTGAAGACTAGAGGTTCCGCTTTGACCCTTGAGTTGCCGCTCCGGCATGAAGCCTTGATGCTGGTTGTTTTTTTGAGCAAAAACATACGTCTCCCCCAACCTCCCACCTTGCCTTGAATGGGCACATAATTTAAGGGAAAGTGCTATAAAATGAATGTAGCAATAAGTATCCTAAACAAAGCTGCGTATCTAAAAATATTAATTACAAAGAAGCGATTTTCATTGTTGCAGTAACCCAGTGAGGAGTCGGGATTTATATAGCAATGAGTGAATTGCCGACATCTACAGCGTCCAGCCAATGTGAAATACATGTAATTGTGAAGCATCACTATTTCGAAACTGATCACATTATAGGAAAGATGCAAAACATACAAGAGCCACACCTATAGTATACATGCTGTACCGTATAGAAGTTTCATGCATCTGCCTGTACTTCTCCAGATATCTTGCAGACAAGGCCTGTATACACATGTACAAGTAGATGAACGGATGGACGGACACCGGACATGGATGAATGCATGCACACATACACCAAAACCTGATCAAATGAGGGGGCTATCCCAATGAAGTTTCCATCCAAGTTTGATGAAATTCCACCCAGTAGTTCTCAAGATATCTTGCAGACAAGGCCTGTATATACATGTACAAGTAGATGGACGGACGGACGGACACCGGACGAACGCATGCACACACACCAAAACCTAATCAAATGAGGGGGCTACCCCAATGATGCTTCCATCCAAGTTTGGTGAAATTCCGTCCAGTAGTTCTCAAGATATCTTGCAGACAAGCCCTGTATATACATGTACAAGTAGATGGACGGACAGACACCGGACACGGATGAATGCACATACAAACACCAAAACCTAATCAAATGAGGGGGCTATCCCACTGAAGCTTCCATCCAAGTGTGGTGAAATTCCGTCCAGTAGTTCTCAAGATATCTTGCAGACAAGGCCTGTATATACATGTACAAGTAGATGGACGGACGGACGGACACAGGACACGGATGAATGCACGCACACACACCAAAACCTAATCAAATGATGGGGCTATCCCAATGAAGCTTCCATCCAAGTTTGGTGAAATTCCATCCAGTAGTTCTCAAGATATCTTGCAGACAAGGCAAGGGGACGGACAGACATCCATCCAGACATCCAGACAGACAGCACAAACACTAGATGTCTCCCCCCAACATAGTTGGGGGAGACATAATAAGGTGGCTGGGAAGATTTGGTGTGAAGACGAGATGGCTGGGGAGATTTGGTGTGAAGATGAGGTCGCTGGGAAGATTTGGTGTGAAGATGAGGTGGCTGGGAAGATTTGGTGTGAAGATGAGATGGATGGGGGATTTGGTGTGAAGATGAGGTCGCTGGGAAGATTTGGCGTGAAGATGAGGTGGCTGGAGAGACATGGTGTGAAGATGAGATGGATGGGGATTTGAAATGAAGATGAGATGACTGGGGACATTTGGTGTGATGAGGTGGCTGAGGAGATTTGGTGTGAAGATGAGGTGGATGGGGAGATTTGGTGTGAAGAGGTGGATGGGGGATTTGGTGTGAAGATGAGGTGGCTGGGAAGATTTGGTGTGAAGATGAGGTGGCTGGGGATTTGGTGTGAAGATGAGGTGGCTGTGAAGATTTGGTGTGAAGATGAGGTGGCTGGGGAGATATGGTGTGAAGATAAGGCGGATGGGGAGATTTGGTGTGAAGATGAGATGGCTGGGGGGATTTGGTGTGAAGATGAGGTGGCTGGGGAGAATTGATGTGAAGATGAGGTGGCTGAGGAGATTTGGTGTGAAGATGAGTTGCCTGAGGAGATTTGGTGTGAAGATGAGGTGGCTGGGGAGATATGGTGTGAAAATGAGATGGCTGGGGGAATTGGGTGTGAAGATGAGGTAGCTGGGGATTTGATGTGAAGATGAGATGGCTGAGGAGATTTGGTGTGAAGATGAGGTGGCTGGGGAGATTTGGTGTGAAGATGAGGTGGCTGGGGAGATTTGGTGTGAAGATGAGGTGGCTGGGAAGATTTGGTGTGAAGATGAGGTGGCTGGGGAGATATGGTGTGAAGATGAGATGGCTGGGGAGATATGGTGTGAAGATGAGATGGCTGGGAGAGTTGATGTGAAGATGAGATGGCTGGGGAGATATGGTGTGAAGATGAGGTGGCTGGGAGAGTTGATGTGAAGATGAGATGGCTGGGGAGATCTGCTGTGAAGATGAGATGGCTGGGAAGATTTGGTGTGAAGATGAGATGGCTGGGGAGATATGGTGTGAAGATGAGATGGCTGAGGAGATTTGGTGTGAAGATGAGGTGGCTGGGAGAGTTGATGTGAAGATGAGGTGGTTGGAGAGATATGGTGTGAAGATGAGATGGCTGGGGAGATATGGTGTGAAGATGAGATGGCTGAGGAGATTTGGTGTGAAGATGAGGTGGCTGGGAGAGTTGATGTGAAGATGAGGTGGTTGGAGAGATATGGTGTGAAGATGAGATGGCTGGGGAGATTTGGTGTGAAGATGAGATGGCTGGGAGAGTTGATGTGAAGATGAGGTGGCTGGGGAGATTTGGTGTGAAGATGAGATGGCTGGGAGAGTTGATGTGAAGATGAGGTGGATGGGGAGATTTGGTGTGAAGATGAAATGGCTGAGGAGATATGGTGTGAAGATGAGATGGCTGGGAGAGTTGATGTGAAGATGAGGTGGCTGGGAGAGTTGATGTGAAGATGAGGTGGCTGGGGAGATATGGTGTGAAGATGAGGTGGTTGGAGAGATATGATGTGAAGATGAGATGGCTGGGAGATTTGGTGTGAAGATGAGGTGGCTGGGAGAGCTGATGTGAAGATGAGGTGGCTTGGAAAATTTGGTGTGAAGATGAGATGGCTCGGAAGATTTGGTTTGAATGAACCGGCTTATTCAAGGCCATGGGGTCTAAATTTTAGTTCAAGAAACCAAACTAGCTCAAGGTAACAGAATCCTATTCATGAGTCTGCACATGTGTGACAGCTGACTGCAGGGTTATTCATATTCCCCTCAAAATGCCATCTTTATGTTACCAGTTATTGGGACTGCATGCATGGACTGGTGAACCAGGAACTATGGAAACTAACACTTTGATTGAAGAAGGAGAGAATTACTGCCATGATTTCCTGAGGTCATGCTGAGCTGACAGACTGAGCACTCTGACCTTTACCCAAAACTAAACCAAGTATTTATAGATGGAATGACTAATCAACTAGAGCTGTGGTTTCTGGTCCCATTAATATAATATCTTCCTCCTCAGAAGTTAGGAGCACATTTATACATCCATACATCTACTGTATGTTGACCTCAAGATGACCTCATCTTAACCACATCATTCTCTCAGTAATGAGTACATGTACAGTCTCCCGGCTGATGCTTGGTTCAAGGGTTACATCTTGTGAAGCTCTATTATTCTCCTTCTCCCCCCCCCCATCTCCCAACTTTTATTGAGCAACTGAAATCACATTTTTGAGTGGGTGCAGAGGTGATGTACTGAAGCAGTGTTGGCTACAAAGATTCGGGTCAAAAGATTTATAAACAGTGAAGATCACTGACCATCAACAACTCATTGAAACAGGACGGGTTCGCGTTTTAATAGACCCCATGAAATATACATGTACTCACTGGAACGTTCAAAAAATACTCATAGACCCTTTTACACTGAAGTTGGATAATTTTGTCCAATCATGGAACTTCAGGCAGGTGGTGAAGTCCATCAAATTTGTTGATAATCAATCATAAAGTTTGCTTATATTGAACTTCTAGCATTACTATATGAAAGATTCAGAAAATAATCCAATGGTATAAAACTGATAAGGTTTCTATTGAGTTCTAGACCACCATACAACATCTTAGCGGGTCAGTGTAATACGATGTGTATATGTTAGTGTTGGAAACTTTCCAGCCACCTAAATCATCGTATTTCACCATGTTAGCTGCTTACCCAATCTCACCTCATAGACTGGAGTCAATAAGCTTCAGTATTGGTGCTGTACCTGGGCCTAATACCATAAGACTTACTGGTTAATGCTGAACAAAATAGAAGATGTCTAGACCCAATATATACCAGGTAGCTGCTGAAGGGATAATCTGTACAGGATACCATTACTAACATGAACATCTCAGGAAAGGTAGTACCTTCGAGACTATTTAGAGTTTTCATATATTTGAAATCTGCTTTCTTCCATACATACAGTGGATCAGTGTGATAAACAGATATATACAAACAGATACCACACAAGGTGTTGAGAACCCCACCATCTCAGGGGTGGCAGACATTTTCCATGTTATTACCTTCTAGCCCAGACTTTTGTGCCATTGTGAATATCTTCAATTAGTTAGAATATAAGGAAAAGTTAAATACTATTTTTATGCTTCAAAATCAGGGGTTTTCTGGGTTATCAAATGGAGCCAGCTGCATTGGTCAGTCCACTTAACATGGTCTAGACCTAAAAAAATGCACAGGAATAAAATGATTTTTTCTTTGTTTTCTCATATTACACAATTATGAATGCAAAATCACACATTCAATAATTTATAGAATATTATTATTTGCATCAATAACTCCCAGTTAGTACACTTGTGATGGTCTTCACGTTACACCCCTCCAGAACTTGTATTCTTTAAAGCACACCTGGCTGAGGCTGATTTGATAGGCCTGATATTGGCTATTAACACTTTCATCACCAGTCTAGGTCAGCCTCAGTAAGGCAGTCCCTTGAGTGTAATAGTATAATCCATTGAATGGGTTAATGGGGCTGATTTGCTCACAGTGGAACTGATTTCAATTGAACTGGTACATATATTGTAACCAAGTGCCAGGTGACAAACTGAGATGTCTAAATCACTGAATTACATATAGCTGTTAAATATCATATATATTCTTTATTGTAGACTGACATCTTTTGTAAACTATTTCACTTGTGTGTTTAAGCTGCAACCTTGCCTATTTGAATCAGACATCTGTTGTTTACTGAACTGAACCCCTGGGTTGTCATATATGTATTTGGGAACAATGGTGCTGCCAAGTCACAGATATTGTCTGACAACTCAGCATGTAGAACTCGTTTAGGCCAGTCCAGTAATTATTGTATCTTTGATGTCCTACTGTTTAATTGAAATCATATCCTGTCATTTTAGCATAAAACCACTAGTTTGTGAATGTTAGTCAGTTTGGTATCCAGCTCGAGAAGAGACAACATTGATCTATGTTAAGTCTGGTACCCAGCTTTCCGGAAAGACATTGTTAGACCTTTAATCTACATGTAAGTTATTACACAGATTCTACAGAGTGGAAACCACATGCTATGAGAGGAAAACCTTTTAAGAATCTGTTATATTGTACATGATTGCACACCAGGATTTACCGGAATTATATGTTAAAGTTGGAACTGTCTTCTTGAAGTTGGAGTTACTTTCATTCTATACTTATTGATTGTCACTAGGGTTAAATGCTAGCTCCCCCAAAATAACCCTTTGTGATAACCAGTCAGCCAACCTGGTTATAATATTATCAGCACTTACTTTTTACAAAACTGATAAAAACATGTACATGTGAGGTTCTACCCTTCCTGAGTTGTACATTGGTCTTCGAGGTTCTACCCTTCAAGTTTTGCATTGGTGTAGTTTCCTTCCTGAGTTGTACATTGGTCTTCGAGGTTCTACCCTTCCTGAGTTGTACATTGGTCTTCAAGGTTCTACCCTTCCCCACTAGGTTTTACATTGGTGTAGTTTCTACACTTCCTGAGATTTCATGGGTCTTTGAGGTTCTACACTTCCCGAGTTGTACATTGGTCTTTGAGGTTCTACCCTTCCCGAGGTTTACATTGGTCTTTGAGGTTCTACTCTTCCGAGTTGTAAATTGGTCTTTGAGGTTCTACCCTTCCTGAGTTGTAAATTGGTCTTTGAGGTTCTACCTTCACGGGTTAACATTTTCATTAGACTATGTCGACTAGTTTTTGTGAATCTCACTAACAAAGTTTATTTAAAAAAAAAAAATTCTGACACATTTTCATGATATTTAAAGAAATAGGAAATGTTCATAAAAAATGCAAAAAATTAAATGTAATGCAAATGAAAAGAGGTCATCTACAGGCAGAAATGGGAGATACAGATATAATTTTGTTGCTGTATATAGTAAATAACTGTTATATAATCATGCTAGTTAAGTTGTCTTCAAATTAGTCCAAAACTAAAGAGAAAAGCCTAAAAATGCAAAAATGCAAGCCTGAAAATATAATGTATTCACCTACAGGTGGATATATAGAGGTTTAGGCAATTGCATTGCTGTATGTTGAACAGTTGCTGTATATTTAATCCTGCTAAACAAACCAAGTTGATGGACAAATTGAAACACAGACAGACGGAGCTAGACAGGTGAAAACCAAGATGCTAGGGCATAACAGAAATGATAGGTACATGAACATGTAGACCATGGGAGAGTGGACAACTACATGGGACATGACAATTGATGCTTCAACTCCACAACTACTATTACTACTACACACACTTACATGTATTACACCATATGTATGTATTATTACACATGTATATTATTAACGATCTTTAAAGTGATCGTAAACCCTCAAGTGAAGTTTCCATCAAATGAAAGATCATTGCAAACAGTGTGGGAAAATATTTATTGTAATTTTTTACGATTTTATTACACCTGTAGAATAAATTGCAAATAAAGCATGGTATTCTAGGGTGGTCTGTTGCAATCATGTTTAGGTCCAGTGACGTCACACTGCCTTAATACATATATTTCATACTTTGTATGCACTTTCCAATGCTTGATTCAAGCTTAAGGAGTGTATGCTTTGAGTTTCAACACAGACTCACTGTTCCAATGTGCATGTTTCACCAAAATCTGGGAAATTAAATGCAAGATTCAAATTGACTTGACTCTTATGAATTACCATCTCCCAGATTTTGGTGAAACATGCACATTGGAACAGTGAGTCTGTGTTGAAACTCAAAGCATACACTCCTTAAGCTTGAATCAATCATTGGAAAGTGCATACAAAGTATGAAATAAATGTATTAAGGCAGTGTGACGTCACTGGACCTAAATATGAATCGCAACAGACCACCATAGAATATCATGCTTTATTTGTGGTTTACTCTGTGTAATAAAATCGTAAAAAATTACAATAAATATTTTCCCACACTGTTTGCAATGATCTTTTATTTGATGGGAACTTTACTTGAGGGTTTACGATCACTTTAAACATTCATACAGAAGTCATTTAGTACAAAATGAAAATAAATTCTAATTCTAGAATTGAAAAGGCAGCACAATGTTAACATAATATTCTAGTTGTACAGTTATGACTGGTCAATTGTACCAGACTAATTAATCATAGTGAGTGATGGGTATAAATGAACTGGTTAGGGGAATTAGAAGTTCTCCATGTTAGGAGGTGTAACATTTTGACAGCTGATAATTCAATCTGTAACATTTGATTGGGGTAACCTACATGTAAACTAAACCATGTATATATTTGAAGACATATCATGATTTTAACTATTTAGATACATATATAAGTTTGGAATGGAAGATGCTTTATTTTCAATTAATATCCCAGCATGGAGAACGTTCTTGTAAACATTCAAATGATGATGATCAGTTCAATATATTAAGATGAATATTTGGAGAATAAAGTCATAAGAAAACCAAATTTGGTAAATGTTACACGACTTACTCACCTCTTCTGAGTTCTCTGAATGAAAATCCTATTGGACTGACTCCATACGCCTGTAGGAATCCACTGTTAACCTTGGTATTCAGTATATTATATAGTACTTGTTTGTCGTAATAACCCTGAGTACCTAAATCAAATGACACCAGCACACCCTGCCTGTGGAGAATATAAAAGTATATCATATGACAACTGACCTAAAACTTACATGTCAATTTACACATTGAACAGATATACAGACTATGACAATACCCCCAGGGTCATTAAGGGGGAGATATGAATTATTTCAAGTTTTCATAAATATACCCATTTATTACCTACATGTATTTGTAACAGGGCAGTCTAAATGCTGCCCTTTTATAGAGAAAGAGTATGGATAACATTTTCTTCAATCTTCTGAATGTCAATTTTAGAAATTTTAAATTATGAATTCCACTGTCACTCAAGTATTAACTTCTGGAATGTCTGGGCTATTTATATCATTTCAAATAATTACGGTGGAACCATAATGTTCAGTCTATGGTCATCATTTCTAGGAGAATTAAGATGGGACTCGCAATCAAAGTAACATACTTGTAGGCCTACCATTTACAGTAGCCATGTTGCAGACTGTATCCATATTCTGCATGCATTTGTATATTGATCTGCAGCCATGAGGCAAGGTACATGTATTTAAAAGATCTGTTTTGCACAATTAAAAATACATGTATCTGGCTTTTATGCCACGCCGTCTTAACTCTCACTCTGTCCAATCACCAGTAAGCACACTAGCTAGCAAGCTCTGATCCTGTGATAATAATCAATCAGATTTAGCAGTACATGCGGGAGGGTGGTTTTGCATCTACCATCGGTGTAGGAATAGAGAGATTATGTCTGCATTATGAAGTCAATGCAGGGTATCAAACTATTGCAGTGGCTAATACCAGCATTGGCACAAAGCTTATTACAGTGGAAACCTTTAATTACATACCCTAAATCCAGGAATATTTTATGCATTTAACCAGAATACACCTTTAACCTGACCTAGGTATGGTATGGCGCAAATGATGGATTTTTCATTTAACAACCCATTTGATTAAAGCAAAATTTTCAATTTATTCATCAGACTTATCATTTTATAGTTCAAAAATAAAAGGCCCTCGAACATGGAACAAATTACCCTCCCAGCTCAAATCTTATACATCTATCTCCTTATTTAAATTTCATTTAAAATCTTATTTATTGAAAGGAACAGCTGATTTCTAGTTTCATTTCAGCTGTGTGCGTTTTCAGCAGCTATAGTGGAAGTTGGAAGTTTGATTTTATATAATTGCAAATTTTGCCTTTTTACTTAAAAATGAATTAATGTTTATTTGCCACTTTGCACCGGTATTATACTTTATAGATCGATATAATTGTATATCATTTTTGGATAAAACAAGGGTATTCATCCCGCCTATCATGTATAGTCGTAAATTATGCCCTATTATGCTCTGGTGAAATAAAATATCAAATATCAATTGAGCTATATATTTATTGAAGAAATCCATCTCGCGTTGAAATAACTTGTTTTTTTACCAGTTGCTATGGTGGCCATATTTGAGAAACAAAAAAGTCCAAAATGTAACATCCGAAGCATACAGTTGAGGGTAAAAAAAGATATATGCCATGATTTTTAATATAATTATCTCATGACCTTTACTACATGTACATTACAACATCCAAGCTCGCATACCAAATTTATACATATACCATATCTCAATATATTTGAAGTGCAAAATCTCAGTAACCAGAAGGAAAATTTCTATGAAATAATTGCTCAAATTCTCAGAATAAGGGTGGCAATCGCATACCGGTACATACAGTACATGTATGTATCTCTCCTCCAGCAATTCAAGCTTTCCCAGTCGGGCAGAATTTCAAATTATAAAATTCCTAAATGACCTAACTGAAAGAATGTCAGTGCAGAATCTCCTCTAGTTGATCTGGGAGAGGTTACGAGTGAGAGGCTGCCGTGTCCTCACAGGACCTGGTTACAACAGCAGGGGAAAATGAAAACATGTGTTTGGGAGGTGGCAAATTAAGTGTGCTATCAAAACCACATGTATGGTCTCATCTCTCACAAGTCACATACAAGTATATGGACGAACTAAAAAGATTACACCTTGTCCCTCAAAGAGCGAGTTAGGGTTTAACATCGCGTTCAGCACTATTTCGGCCAAATAGGAACGATATAACTCACCCACTTGGGTTGTTATATATATACACGGTGCAATCATGTACATCCTGCAATAATTTACCTGTACACCTCACAGCCATATACCTGGACACCCTGCAATCATATACCTGTACACCATGCAATCATGTACCTGTACATTATGCAATCATGTACCTGTACATCATGCAATCATGTACCTGTACACCCTGCAATCATGTACCTGTACACCCTGCAATCATGTACCTGTACACCCTGCAATCATGTACCTGTACACCCTGCAATCATGTACCTGTACACCATGCAATCATGTACCTGTACACCCTGCAATCATGTACCTGTACACCCTGCAATCATGCACCTGTACACTATGCAACCATGTACCTATACACTATGCAATCATGTACCTATGCACCCTGCAATCATGTACCTGTACACCCTGCAATCATGTACCTGTACACCCTGCAATCATGCACCTGTACACTATGCAATCATGTACCTGTACACTATGCAATCATGTACCTGTACACTATGCAATCATGTACCTATACACCCTGCAATCATGTACCTGTACACTATGCAATCATGTACGTAACCTGTACACTATGCAATCATGTACCTGTACACTATGCAATCATGTACCTGTACACGCCAGGGATTCATAGAAGTCCAAATTTTACGAACCGAAATCCAGAAAATTGAGTTTTTTTACAGTCAAATTGTGTTAAAAGAAAATTTATCGGCATTTTTTCCCCCTAAAGTTGAGTATATAATTTTTTTTACAAACCAGGGTAAATATTATCTTCTATGAACCTTGTTTACTGTTACCAATTGATGTATTTTTAACCTTTTGTGTAATTAAAATCATTTTGTGTTATTGATTGCGATTACTCATTTCCATTATGTTGTCAGAAAGAAACGATGAAAAACAAAATCATACTACTAGTTTATAAAATAGTTACACGAAGATTGTATTGGATTCCACAAATGGATTCAACCTAAACATTTTCACTACATGATAAGTATAGGCCCTACATGTATATACTCTGAATATTATTTTTTTTTTTGTATCTTTGTATTGCATATGAAAAACAAATCATTTGAGACTGTCTGCATTGCAAGACAAATAAAATCTGACCACCTGCTCTATTTCCTGTCAAGCAGTTGATGTTAACGTAAAACAAACAATTATTATTAATGAGCCCTATAAAGAGTAGGCCGAACAATTTGCCATGGATTTATAACCGATATACAAAAACATTAAAAAATAAGGAAATTCTTGATATTTTTGTCTCACATACTCTTCATTTCATACCCCGATGTTTTTTACAGTGAAAGATCAAAATGACAAAAAAAATCAAGAGCCACAGACATAAGCAAGAAGTGCAGTGCCGTTAAATTTAAAATGTTGACCTCAAATAAACTGACTTCTAAAGAAATGCGTGTTCTCAACGTAAAGGGTCGACCGCGTTGCTGTTGTTGTTGTTCATGACAGGTCTCATGCAGGCAATGTCTCTGAAGTAACGATCCATTTTTTTTTTCTCATAAATTTCTTACCGCTTAATTCTACTTCTCCTGATGTGCTGTCTCTGGGGAAATTGTTTGTCATTCTAATTATGAATGAATCCGAATCAAAATTATCTGCTAAATAAACTCCAAACGTCCCAGGTTTTCATTTCCATTTGACGACCGCGTGTTAGCATTCACACTAGCGCCATCTGGCGTCAGTCGGGAACCTTTACAGAGAGCATTCAAGGCTTCCACAAAATAAACGAGCGAAGGTTTCCAAGGTGTAGTTTGCGCGTGTAGTTGGATTCGCGCAAGTTCCATTTTAGGCGAGTCTTTACGCGAATCGATTCTACCTCTGTTGCTGCCGACAGATTCACATTTGCTACCGCGACCATGGTGCTCATTTGAGTTTTACCAGATGATTTCCTGACAATCGTGTATTGAAATTTCGAATTTATGAAGCTAGAAAATTCAGTTTCCGGAGCTTGAAAATTCAGTTTCCAACACACAAATCGAGTATAAATATTTTGGTGAAAAATATTGATTTTTTTTTTATATTGACTACCGAAATTCGGTACGTAGAACCGACGTGAATGAATCCCTGACACCCTGCACTCATGTACCTGTACACTATGCAATCATGTACCTATACACCCTGCAATCATGTACCTGCACACTATGCAATCATGTACCTATACACTATGCAATCATGTACCTGTACACTATGCAATCATGTACCTGTACACCCTGCAATCATGTACCTATACATCCTGCAATCATGTACCTGTACACTATGCAATCATGTACCTGTACACCCTGCAATCATGTACCTATACACCCTGCAATCATGTACCTGTACACTATGCAATCATGTACCTGTACACCCTGCAATCATGTACCTGTACACCCTGCAATCATGTACCTGCACACCCTGTATCCATGTACTTGTACACCCTGTAATCATGTACCTGTACACCTTTCATGTACATGTACACCCTGCAAACATGTACTGTACACCCTGCAACCATGTACCTGTACACTATGCAATCATGCATGTACCTATACACTATGCAATCTTGTACCTGTACACCCTGCAATTATGTACCTGTACACCCTGCATCCATGTACTTGTACACCCTGTAACCATGTACCTGTACACCTTTCATGTACATGTACACCCTGCAAACATGTACTGTACACCCTGCAACCATGTACCTGTACACTATGCAATCATGCATGTACCTATACACTATGCAATCTTGTACCTGTACACCCTGCAATCATGTACCTGTACACCCTGCATCCATGTACTTGTACACCCTGTAATCATGTACCTGTACACCTTTCATGTACATGTACACCCTGCAAACATGTACTGTACACCCTGCAATCATGTACCTGTACATTATGCAATCATGCATGTACCTATACACTATGCAATCTTGTACCTGTACACCCTGCAATTATGTACCTGTACACTATGCAATCATGTACCTGTACACCCTGCAATCATGTACCTGTACACCCTGCAATCATGTACCTGTACACCCTGCATCCATGTACTTGTACACCCTGTAATCATGTACCTGTACACCTTTCATGTACATGTACACCCTGCAAACATGTACTGTACACCCTGCAACCATGTACCTGTACACCTTGCAACCATGTACCTGTACACCCTGTATCCATGTACTTGTACACCCTGCAATCATGTCCTTGTACACTCCATGACCATTTACATGTATACCCTGCGATCATGTACTTGACAGAATGGTTTCCTACTTATACAGTCAAATGGGGGGGGGGGGATTTGGCTTAAGGTCACACTCAAGGTTGTTTCACTCATATGGTGACAGTCGGTATGATTGGTGGAGAGAACCACTGCCCTTCGGCAAGTAACTAACAAACTTTCACACATGGAACAGCTGGGCTCGAACCTGTACCGGTTCAGCGGTGTGAGGCTAGCGATCACCAGCGAAACACCTAGACCACTCCACCACCGAGGGCCCCAGAACTCAAATAGTCATTATCTAACATCGTACCGGTACTTGAACTCCTGATGATGTGTCACTCAAGGACATTACAACAAAAGTGTATCAACCCCAGTATGAATACGAGTATACGCATGTAAATTACGAGATGTGGATGAACTCACCCTGATGGTTGGAACTGGATAATAGTAGCAAGCTGTTGTCCTTCTGTCGTAATAAATAACTGTTCCACGGCCGTCGCAAGCAATCTGGCAAACTGCTGAAACTTGGGTGTATTCCGACTCGCTAATGAATCCTCGTACGTTATTGATGTGAAGTTTATTGTTACTCTGTAATACTCTGAAATGGAGAAAAAAAGCACAACATCAAATCTCGTACATTTCAAAAAGAATATGTAACGTACATGTATGTATTAAAGTATTTAGCGAAAAGGAGGTAATCCTATCAAATATCCTCATCGTTCACTCCAATACGCTGATCTTGCTCTTGTGGGATATACATGCATCTTCACACACCCAAGTCGTACCACTTGTACATGCACCCATGAGACAAGGCTTCTCTTCAGACTATGGTTTGGTGATGTCATAGCTATATGAATATTTGGATAAGTGCCTCTGTATGATCTCTTCAAAATTCAACTAAGCAACTTGAAGAATTTCTCCCAAGGGAATTGACGGAATGTTGGTGTATTTAACTTCATACATGAAGATGTGCTGGGATATACATGGGCTCCAAATGAAAAAAGTAAGATCTGCTCTATATTCTGCATGTCAAGGAATGAATGAAAGTAGAGAGAAGAAGTAAAATGTTCATCCAGCTATTGCTAAGATACATGTACATATAGCAGTAACTCACTCAAACCATCCAGCTATTGCTGAGATACATGTACATATAGCAGTAACTCACTCAAACCATCCAGCTATTGCTAAGATACATGTACATATAGCAATAACTCACTCAAACCATCCAGCTATTGCTAAGATACATGTACATATAGCAGTAACTCACTCAAACCATCCAGCTATTGCTGAGATACATGTACATATAGCAGTAACTCACTCAAACCATCCAGCTATTGCTAAGATACATGCACATGTACATGTACATATAGCAATAACTCACTCAAACCATCCAGCTATTGCTAAGATACATGTACATATAGCAGTAACTCACTCAAACCATCCAGCTATTGCTAAGATACATGTACATATAGCAGTAACTCACTCAAACCATCCAGCTATTGCTAAGATACATGTACATATAGCAATAACTCACTCAAACCATCCAGCTATTGCTAAGATACATGTACATATAGCAGTAACTCACTCAAACCATCCAGCTATTGCTAAGATACATGTACATATAGCAGTAACTCACTCAAACCATCCAGCTATTGCTAAGATACATGTACATATAGCAGTAACTCACTCAAACCATCCAGCTATTGCTAAGATACATGTACATATAGCCATAACTCACTCAAGCAGTAAATCATTCAACGTGAAATAATGTTATACATGTATGTATAGGGACATTTGGAGAAATTAGTGGGCCTGAGTTAAAAAATTGTCTTTTGGCAATCCATGTCTTCCATAGTCTTGCCCAGACCTCCATCATACATTCTCCATGTATTTGCCCCAGATGTGGGTGTTTGGTATTCCAGAGTGGTCATTAGGGCCAACAATAGGCACCATGTGTGGGGGGCAGGTCAGACCTGGTCAGGCATCAATGTTGGTATGTGGTCCTCCTTGCCCACTCCAGGCAGGACACCAGGCAGGGACAGTCTAACTAAGACTGACTAGGAATCTCTCCTTTCACTAAAAAGTTTAAGAACTGGTGCCTGTGGTGGGACAAGTACTGAGCTGGTCAGTCAGAGGTCAAGGTCAATTGCCACACAAATACAATGCCTGTATATATGTAAATCTGTCCAGAGGATGGGGGATCGAATCAAAAATGAGAATCCTAAATTACATGAAGTTTGAAATTCCAAGATTTTATTCTTGAAAATGGGTTGAGTCTATTTTCATAGATTCAAGGTAATTATTTCACCTCCAGTCTGGATATGGCAGATAAGGTATGCCTACATGTGATTGTCTCACCTGGGTAATCTGGTCTAGGTACATGTATGACAGATGAGGTACATGTAATTGTCTCACCTGGGTAATATGGTCTAGGTATCACAGATAAGGTACATGTACATGTCTCACCTGGGTAATCTGGTCTAGATATGACAGATAAGGTACATGTACATGTAATTGTCTCACCTGGGTAATCTGGTCTAGGTATCACAGATAAGGAACATATACATGTAATTGTCTCACCCGGGTAATCTGGTCCACAATGACAGATAAGGTACCGTACATTTAATTGTCTCACCTGGGTAATCGGGTTTAAGTATGAGAGACAAGGTAATCGTCCCACCTGGGTAATCTGGTCTAGGTAAAGGTATGTGATTGTCTAACCTGAGAAATCTGATCTAGATACAATAAGATAATTGTCTCACCTGCGTTTGTGGTCTAGGTACAGGAGATAAGGTAATTGTCTTACCTCGGTAAACTGGTCCAGATACAGGAGATAAGGTAATTGTCCCGCCGGGTTAATCTTGTCTAGATACAGGAGATAATTGTCTCACCTGCGTAATCTAGTCCAGGTACAGGAGTGAGTGAGTGAGTGAATAGGGTTTAACGTCGCTTTCAACATTTTTTCAGCTATATCACGACGGGGAAGGGAAGGGAGGAGGGGGAGGGGCAGGGGTACCTACTTGTAACAGAGCAGATCTAATGCTGCCATTTTATAGTGCTGTCCCACTGAAATATCATGCCGTAGGCAGACATGACACCCCACTCAGTCACATTATACTGACACGAGTGAACCAGTCCTTGTTCTATCCTCTTAATGCTGAGCGTAAGCGAGGGAGCAACAAGTTCCATTTTTCAAGTCTTAGGTATGACCCGGCCTGGGATCGAACCCAGTACCTACCGCTTACGAGGTCGACGCTCTAACCAGGTACAGGAGATAAGGTAATTGTCTCACCTGGGTAATCTGGTCTAGGTACAGGAGATGAAGTAATTGTCTCACCTGGGCCATGTGGTCTAGGTCTAGGTATAGGAAAAAAGGTAATTATCTCACCTCAGTAATCTGGTCCAGGTACAGGAGATAAGGTAATTATCTCACCCGAGTAATCTGGTCCACAAACAGGAGATACGGTAATTGTCTAACCTGGGTAATCTGGTCTAGGTATGAGAGATAAGGTAATTGTCTCACCTGGACCATGTGGTATAGGGAAAAAGATACTTATCTCATCTCAGTAATCTGGTCTAGGTACAGCTGATAAGGCAATTGCCTCACCTGGGTAATCTGGTCTGGGTATAGGAGATAAGGTAATTCTCTCACCTGATTAACTGGTCTAGGTACAGAAGATAAGGTAAAAGTCTCAGTTGGGTAATCTGGTCTAGGTATGGGAGATAAGGTAATTGTCTCACCTGGGTAATCTGGTCTAGGTACAGCAGGTAAGGTACTTGTCTTACCTGGGTTATCTGGTCTAGGTATAGGAGATAAGTTTATTGTCTAGATACAGGTACAGGAGATAAGGTAATTGTCTCACCTGGGTAATCTTGTCTAGGTATAGGAGATAAGATAATTGTCTCACCTGCGTAATCTGGTCTAGGTACAGGAGATACGGTAATTGTCTCACCTGGGTAATCTGGTCTACGTATAGGAGATAAGGTAATTGTCTCACCTGGCTAATCTGGTCTAGGTATAGGAGATAAGGTAATTGTCTCACCTGGGTAATCTGGTCTAGGTACAGGAGATAAGGTAATTGTCTCACCTGGGTAATCTGGTCTAGGTATAGGAGATAAGGTAATTGCCTCACCTGGGTAATCTGGTCTAGGTATAGGAGATAAGGTAATTGTCTCACCTGGGTAATCTGGTATAGGTACAGGAGATAAGGTAATTGTCTCACCTGGGTAATCTGGTCTAGATATAGGAGATAAGGTAATTGTCTCACCTGGGTAATCTGTTATAGGTATAGAGATAAGCTAATTGTCTCACCTGGGTAATCTGGTCTAGGTACAGGAGATAAGGTAATTGTCTCAGCTGGGTAATCTGGTCTAGGTATAGGAGATAAGGTAATTGTCTCACCTGGGTAATCTGGTCTAGGTATAGGAGATAAGGTAACTGCCTCACCTGGGTAATCTGGTCTAGGTACAGGAGATAAGGTAATTGTCTCACCTGGGTAATCTGGTCTAGGTATAGGAGATAAGGTAATTGTCTCACCTGGGTAATCTGGTCTAGGTATAGGAGATAAGGTAATTGTCTCACCTGGGTAATCTGGTCTAGGTATAGGAGATAAGGTAATTGTCTCACCTGGGTAATCTGGTATAGGTACAGGAGATAAGGTAATTGTCTCACCTGGGTAATCTGGTCTAGATATAGGAGATAAGGTAATTGTCTCACCTGGGTAATCTGGTCTAGGTATAGAGATAAGCTAATTGTCTCACCTGGGTAATCTGGTCTAGGTACAGGAGATAAGGTAATTGTCTCAGCTGGGTAATCTGGTCTAGGTATAGGAGATAAGGTAATTGTCTCACCTGGGTAATCTGGTCTAGGTACAGGAGGTAAGGTAATTGCCTCACCTGGGTAATCTGGTCTAGGTATAGGAGATAAGGTAATTGTCTCACCTGGGTAATCTGGTCTAGGTATAGGAGATAAGGTAACTGCCTCACCTGGGTAATCTGGTCTAGGTACAGGAGATAAGGTAATTGTCTCACCTGGGTAATCTGGTCTAGGTATAGGAGATAAGGTAATTGTCTCACCTGGGTAATCTGGTCTAGGTATAGGAGATAGGGTAATCGTCTCACCTGGGTAATCTGGTCTAGGTACAGGAGATATGGTAATTGTCTCACCTAGGTAATCTGGTCTAGGTATAGAAGATAAGGTAATTGTCTCACCTGGGTAATCTGGTCTAGGTATAGGAGATAAGGTAATTGTCTCACCTGGGTAATCTGGTCTAGGTATAGGAGATAAAGTAGTACTTCCTTCCTCCACCTCAGGGCCTGAGCCCTCAGGTTGATCATTTAAAAAATCCTCGTCATCTTGTAACGTAAGATCCACAGCACGTTTTTTAACAGAATGTTCAGCTACATCAGCAAATTCAAAGTCTTTTTCCTGAAAATAATGAGAAAGCTGTTATTGTTTATCTGAATAAAGAAATTACAAGTAAAAACAATGTGAACAGGCTCTTCAATTGGAGCCCAATCAGTCATTTGTTTTTGTCCTAATAACACTCCTGAAATTGATCTAGGCAAGCGGAAATAACACTCCGCACAACAACTTCTCTACACACTAAAAAGCCTTCAGGAGTGTGATTTACACTCCATGTTAGCAGAGTGATTTACAGCTCTGCTGCTGTTTTCAAATATGAAAGACTGCCCAATACATGGCATTAGTATACACGTGTATACCTCCAGTTAGAATGCAGCATTTTTATTGGATGACCATAGTATATCTGTGACCGAGGAGATAGTACAAGGTTGCATGGGCATGATGAAGTCTTCAGAGGTGGGAGAGACCAAGCTGTCATGTACAATGTATATATGTTACTATAGATCTATCAGAGGTGGGAGAGACCAAGGCTGACAGACTGTCACACATGTATATGTTACTGTAGATCTATCAGAGGTGAGAGAGACCAAGGCTGACAGACTGTCACACATGTATATGTTACTGTAGATCTATCAGAGGTGAGAGAGACCAAGGCTGACAGACTGTCACACATGTATATGTTACTGTAGATCTATCAGAGGTGAGAAAGACCAAGGCTGACACACTGTCACACATGTATATGTTACTGTAGATCTATCAGAGGTGAGAGAGACCAAGGCTGACAGACTGTCACACATGTATATGTTACTGTAGATCTATCAGAGGTGAGAAAGACCAAGGCTGACGGGCTATATCTCTGCACATGTATATGTTACTGTGAATCTCAGAAATTTGAGAAAGATTTAAAGGCTGACAGACTGTACACATGTATATGTTACTGTAGATCTATCAGAGGTGGGAGAGACCAAGGCTGACAGACTGTCACGCATGTATATGTTACTGTCAAGTCTATCAGAGAAGCCGAGAGGCCAGGCTGACAGACTGTCACACATGTATATGTTTCACTGTAGATCTATCAGAGAGGTGAGAGAGACCAAGGCTGACAGACTGTCACACATGTATATGTTACGGTAGATCTATCAGAGGTGAGAGAGACCAAGGCTGACAGACTGTCACACATGTATGTTACTGTAGATCTATCAGAGGTGAGAGAGACCAAGGCTGACAGACTGTCACACATGTATATGTTACTGTAGATCTATCAGAGGTGAGAGAGACCAAGGCTGACAGACTGTCACACATGTATATGTTACTGTAGATCTATCAGAGGTGAGAAAGACCAAGGCTGACAGACTGTCACACATGTATATGTTACTGTAGATCTATCAGAGGTGAGAAAGACCAAGGCTGACAGACTGTCACACATGTATATGTTACTGTAGATCTATCAGAGGTGAGAGAGACCAAGGCTGACAGACTGTCACACATGTATATGTTACTGTAGATCTATCAGAGGTGAGAAAGACCAAGGCTGACAGACTGTCACACATGTATATGTTACTGTAGATCTATCAGAGGTGAGAGAGACCAAGGCTGACAGACTGTCACACATGTATATGTTACTGTAGATCTATCAGAGGTGAGAGAGACCAAGGCTGACACACTGTCACACATGTATATGTTACTGTAGATCTATCAGAGGTGAGAGAGACCAAGGCTGACAGACTGTCACACATGTATATGTTACTGTAGATCTATCAGAGGTGAGAGAGACCAAGGCTGACAGACTGTCACACATGTATATGTTACTGTAGATCTATCAGAGGTGAGAAAGACCAAGGCTGACAGACTGTCACACATGTATATGTTACTGTAGATCTATCAGAGGTGAGAGAGACCAAGGCTGACAGACTGTCACACATGTATATGTTACTGTAGATCTATCAGAGGTGAGAGAGACCAAGGCTGACAGACTGTCACACATGTATATGTTACTGTAGATCTATCAGAGGTGAGAAAGACCAAGGCTGACACACTGTCACACATGTATATGTTACTGTAGATCTATCAGAGGTGAGAGAGACCAAGGCTGACAGACTGTCACACATGTATATGTACTGTAGATCTATCAGAGGTGAGAAAGACCAAGGCTGACACACTGTCACACATGTATATGTTACTGTAGATCTATCAGAGGTGAGAGAGATCAAGGCTGACAGACTGTCACACATGTATATGTTACTGTAGATCTATCAGAGGTGAGAGAGACCAAGGCTGACAGACTGTCACACATGTATGTTACTGTAGATCTATCAGAGGTGAGAGAGGCCAAGGCTGACAGAATGTCACACATGTATATATGTTACTGTAGATCTATCAGAGGTGGGAGAGACCAAGGCTGACAGACTGTCACACATGTATATGTTACTGTAGATCTATCAGAGGTGAGAAAGACCAAGGCTGACAGACTGTCACACATGTATATGTTACTGTAGATCTATCAGAGGTGAGAAAGACCAAGGCTGACAGACTGTCACACATGTATATGTTACTGTAGATCTATCAGAGGTGGGAGAGACCAAGGCTGACAGACTGTCACACATGTATATGTTACTGTAGATCTATCAGAGGTGAGAGAGACCAAGGCTGACAGACTGTCACACATGTATATGTTACTGTAGATCTATCAGAGGTGAGAGAGACCAAGGCTGACAGACTGTCACACATGTATATGTTACTGTAGATATATCAGAGGTGAGACTGAGAGAGACCAAGGCTGACAGACTGTCACACATGTATGTTACTGTAGATATATCAGAGGTGGGAGAGACCAAGGCTGACACACTGTCACACATGTATGTTACTGTAGATCTATCAGAGGTGAGAGAGACCAAGGCTGACACACTGTCACACATGTATATGTTACTGTAGATATATCAGAGGTGAGAGAGACCAAGGCTGACACACTGTCACACATGTATGTTACTGTAGATATATCAGAGGTGGGAGAGACCAAGGCTGACACACTGTCACACATGTATATGTTACTGTAGATCTATCAGAGGTGAGAGAGACCAAGGCTGACACACTGTCACACATGTATATGTTACTGTAGATCTATCAGAGGTGAGAGAGACCAAGGCTGACAGACTGTCACACATGTATATGTTACTGTAGATATATCAGAGGTGAGACTGAGAGAGACCAAGGCTGACAGACTGTCACACATGTATGTTACTGTAGATATATCAGAGGTGGGAGAGACCAAGGCTGACACACTGTCACACATGTATGTTACTGTAGATCTATCAGAGGTGAGAGAGACCAAGGCTGACACACTGTCACACATGTATATGTTACTGTAGATATATCAGAGGTGAGAGAGACCAAGGCTGACACACTGTCACACATGTATGTTACTGTAGATATATCAGAGGTGGGAGAGACCAAGGCTGACACACTGCCACACATGTATAGGTTACTGTAGATCTATCAGAAGTGAGGGAGACCAAGGCTGATAGACGTCACAGAGATACATGCTCTTTGGTAACCATTTACAAGATGGCATATACAAGATGAGGTTATTTAATGGATAATAACTTCTTTATTTGCTACAAAGCATGGTCCTGATAGCAAATCATTCTGTTCTTTAAACACTTACGCATATAAAACATGTGATAGTAAATTTGTTATCATTGTAAATATTATTTCTTACATGCACGTTCAACATACAGGTAACATTTCACCTGTCAAATTAATATATTTGGCAGAGAGGTAAACTATTTCACTAACGAGATTTTTCTAGGTAAAAACTTCAGAAGGATAACCTGTAAAGGGAACCTGTTTTATTTTGATGATCTGACCCATAAATAAACAGTGAGCTACAATTTCACCAATTGCCATAGCAACAGTACTACTGATGCTAATATCTGTGGTTTACCTGCTCGTTTACAAGAAATTTATCAGTTTTATTTTGTTCTGATCTGTTAATGAAGTGGCAACCGTGAAAAATAACCTTCGTGGTTTACTTGCTGGTTTACAGGAATTTTACCTGGTCAGACAGGTAGCACAAATATTTACCCAAGCACCACAACATATAGTATGCCCACAGGAGGGGTCAGTCTAACTGTTGTCAAATGCCAGGTAAGGGGAAGTAACTTGTGGAACCTTTGTCCTCCAAATGAGACTTGTTTCAATAAAGATATCTCTGTATCTTCTGAGCTAGGCCCAATATGTAGAGCAAATATTTACTGAAGCACAGGTTTTGAGATTAGCAGAGAACAGGACCCTTTAATACCATCAAAGCCCCTGTACAGAAGAGAATTCACCAGTAGAGTGTTAAAGCCACAACTGTGTGCTGCTTCTACAGAAGAGTACTGATTATTTCAATGCTTCAGTTATTCTGTCAAACAAGGAACACTTTTATACACCTACAAATTTCACAGAACTACAGGTGTATTTGGAACAAGAGCCCAAGGGGCTTCAATATACGCCCGTTTATCTGAAATTTCATTGGTCCAAATTTCAAAGTTGTTTAATAGCCTTGATTCCAACTGGTAGCTAGCAATCCAGAGAACGGTCTACAATTTTGTGCTTCTGAGAATGTAACATACATCACATCTTTTACTGAATGATAAACTAAAATGAGCTTAACTCTTCGTAACTAGTTGACCTTGAAGCTTAAGCTGAGAGCTCACATATCCAGCCCTCGTAATTAGCGACGGCATTCAGCAAAAGCCGTCGTAATTGCCGACATCTCTATTTTTGGTCGGCAATATTTTTGCCGTCGCGTGTTGTTGTTGTTGTTCTAGTTTTGATAAACCTCGAACCGTCGAGCATATATTCTCCGTCACTGGGATGTTTCCTGAACACAATTTCGCTAGGAGACTTCAAGAGATTTCACGAGATCATTATATTGAATCCCTTATACGCGGATGTTTTCGGCAAATGTATCCACAACCTAATGTTCTAAGCGGTAAACTCGCAGCCGACCCGAATGCGTGAAGAATATCACTACACGGCGTGCTTTCCGTAAAATGGCTGACAGTTACACCGTGATTATCATAGTTAAAGTTACACTGTTTTTATTCGCAATGGTGTAGGTGACAACAGTTCAAAAGTGGGGACTTTCCAGCATAAAAGCAGAAGTAGCAGAGGACAGTGTAACTGTGACAAAAATTTACTGTTCTACTTGTCGAGATTTCTACTCGGGCAACAATCGTCCGAACCAACATGGTTGTACGTCAAATTTGACCGACAAATGGATTTTTGGCACTGATGTTATAAAAAAGTGTAACGCCGCCGATCACGTAAGCAAATCATCTGCCAACAAAAGATCTGTTGCTGCTAGTGCTGGACAGGGCGAGCCTCGTCAAACTAAATAATGTTTTAAAATGTTCATTCTTTAAGTAAATATAATAAAACAAGACATGTCAAACATGAATAACTTTGAATGTTTATTTTTTTCTGTATATACAATAAATGGACAATAAATGCTGTTCAGTGGACACCATAGGCATGTGTTCAATGGCCAACTGGAACTTGTATTAACACCACTCGCAGAGGTAACTGTTCAAATGCATCAAAAAGAATTCACAAATTTACAGCCGTGTGTTAAAAAGTACAATAAAACTCAATTTTTCAACTTTTTAGTCGTGTAGTAGATATAAAACTCAATTTTTTATTATTTTAGTAGTACACTCCAAACAATCTTTTATTTGATTGCTTTTTCATCGCAGAGAAAAATACAAATGTTAAAAATGGCATAATAATAAACATGAATGTCCATTTTGTTATGCATGTACTTCAGAGTGAGCTATGGAGGTTCACACAAATAAACTACTGTTAATTTCAAATATTTTTTATTCACGAAAGATCATCAATTTCAATCAGATGCATTGAATCAGATTGTGTCGACTTTAGGGCCCGGGTGATACCTTTGTATGTAGAAGTGAAATTTATCTTCAACTGTGAAGTTTAACTTCAACTGTGATCCAGCACTGTGAAAAAAAAAACACAACAAAACAATTGTTATATTACTAGGGAGGTGATGCTAATCATTCAGATTTTGCAGAAACTACATATCAATGCCATCTCAAATTTACACCACCGATGAAATACTAACAAAAAGCATTTTTTCTGCCAGTGTTGACCAGTATGACCCGGTATTACCATCTCTCTAGCATTTTTACGAAATGAATGGGGCTACAACATGCACTTTCAGAATGCAGGCGGCCATGTTTGGAATATGATATGTGGTACAGACAATAGGCCTAAAATGATCTTTATTTGGGGATAAAAATTGACATAGAGTGCAAGGTGGTTTCCCTCTACGCAACTGCTATCCATACAATTCCTTCTGCGTTCATTCGTATATTTAATTGATTGTAATTCTTCGGGACCGTAACTCGTCGGTGTGTACCTTCCTTTCGTCGAACTGTCAAACGATTGTCACGTTGCCTTGGTAGGGTCAAGGTTGTTTATTAGCCAATCACGGCGCTACAGAGGGCGCTGGTCGGGAGCCCGCGAAAGAGTGCGCTACTTCACACTAATCCTGGTTTCCGAATGCAACAAGGGAGACAACTATTTATTGACGCAGTATCTCTGTCGAAGGAAAATGGCTGCCAATCGCTGTCGAAAGATGTTAAATAAAAATGGAAAGGTAACGATCGAATCTTTTACCCCAAAATTGTTGATGTCTTTCGTTATGATTCCAACAACGATCCTGGTTTACGTAAGGTATTCAGACATGATGTCTTTATATCGCCCTGTCTCTGCAATTGACCGCAACGTCGGCCAAAAAAAATTCTTGCCGGCAGACGCAAATTATATATTTCTTCCGACTATTTTTTCACAGAAACTCAATTTTTTTTTCACAGAAACTCAATTTTTTAGCGCGCCTTCGGCGCGCAAACTATCAACCCCAGAAAATACTCAATTTCCGAGAAAAAAACTCAATTTAAAAAATTCCAAAAACTCAATTTGTAATCGTTTTTCATCGGGGTTACCCCGATGAAAAACTGTCTGAAAAAACCCCTGTCCTGCAAATGGATTCCTTTCAGGTGAGAGAATTTTTCATGAAGGAAGAAGAAAGTGATGAAGTAAACCTTTGTTCTTTGAACAGGTATGAAGTTCATAAAGGACCTCTCTCTTCGTTAAATTAGTAAATGTATGGTTTTTATTTCACAACAGTTTAACTAAATGTAGCTGTTTCAAACATGTGAGACAACTCCACAAGACAAATACCATACATGTATACATGTAGGATAGAGAACTCTGAATATGATCCCCAACCTAACACATATATTCAGCTAAACTTGATTCGGTTTTGGGGAACTGTGACCTTGACCTTTGACAAATTGATCTCAAAATGTATGGATCCTCTTTGCCATGCGAGTACTCAAAGTTTGGTACCAATCCATACCTTGAAACTAGAGAGATCGCATGAACAACAAATCATGATGGATGAATAGAACATCGCATAACACGACCTCGTCTTCAACAGGCAGATGAAAATGTGACTTTTAATGATTTCTTTATTTTGGGGTCAGTAACCTTGACTTTTGGTACACGACACATCATCTTCCCTCAATGTATCAATGGACACCAACAAAATCGTGATTTCCGTGAATTTCATGATTTTGGGGGTCACAATGACCTTGACGTTCGGCCTTGACCTACATTTTGGTATGTGACACATAAGATGCCCCTATGACAAACTGTCTCCCATTAATTTCTCAATGGACACCAAAAAATGATAATTTTTAACAATTTCACAATTTTGGGGTCAGTGACCTTGACTTTTGACCTACATTTTGGTATGCGACACATCGTGTCCCCCTAGTGTCTCTACTGAAACAAACAAAAAATATTTTTAATAATTTCCTGATTTTGGGGTCGCAGTGACCTTTGACCTTGACCTAATTTTTGGTATGCGACACTTCATTCCTCCCTATTAAATCCACTCACAAAAAATTAGTAATTTTTAATGATTTCCTGATTTTTAGGTCACACTGACCCTTGACCTTGATTCTGGGGTCACAGTGACCTTGACTATTGACCTGGATCTAAATTTTGGTACATGACAAATCGGCTCCCCATAATTTCACAATGGAATAAAAAAATCATGATTTTTAACAATTTCATGATTCTGGGGGTCACAGTGACCTTGACCTTTGACCTTGACCTACATTTTTGTATGTGACACATCGTCTCCACCTAGCGTATCCACTCACAAAAAATTGCAACTGTGGATAGAAAACGTTCACAGATATAGACCGGACACAAACACTTCAGTGATTTCCTGTTTTTCAGGCCAGTGACCTTTGACCTCCGATCTCGACCTTCATTTTTGTACGCGACACATCGTCCCACCATAAGGTATCCACTCACCAAAAATTGGAACTGTAGATAGAATATTGTCCCAGATATAGACCGGACACGAGGGACAGACAGACAGACAGACAGACAGACAGACGGAAACCGCCATCACATAATACGTCCGCCTTTTTGGCGGGCGTATAAAAATGGTCACCCTACTCTAACTGGCTCTTTGAAGATTACCATACACATCAGCATGAGAGTGCTTGTAACAACTACATAGTTGGCTGTAAAGATTAGTAAAACATTGAATACTGATTGTAAAAAACTATCATTTAGATAAGAAATATTCAAAAATTTCACACAGAAATTCAATTCCTAAAATGAGATAAATATATTTAATTGTCACAAAACACTTCACTAGATCATCACTTCATGAAAATGGGGAATTCCAACACCAAAATTAAGCGAGAAAAGCAACGGAAGAAATTGGATATTTCAGGTTAACCTCAGCATGCAGAGTACACAAAATTACATGTACTATTGACGCGAAACTTGACGACTCTGATGTACATGAAAACTTGACGATTCCAAAGTATATTTTCACGTTCGGCCTTATTAACATAGCATTCTGTACACATTGGAAATTCCGGGTTAATCTCCATCTCGACATGCCAAGCAGATAGTATCACCACGTACTCCCAATTCCGAGGTATATTTCAATATCTAAAATAGGAGACTGGTTACTATGCCGCCTTATCGTGTGAGATGAGAATCGACATAAAATCAGGGTTCCCGAAAAACATTTTGACAACTAAAGCGCTCCTTGCGGATTACAAGGCATATTTTCACGTTTGACCTTATTAAAATAGCATTCGGTACACATTAGAAATTCTTGGTTAATCTCGACATGCCAAGCAGATAGTATCGCATGTACTCCCAATTCTGAGGTATATTTCAATATCGAAAATCGGAGACTGGTTACTATGCCGCCTTATCATGCGAGATGAGAATCGACATAAAACGAGGGTTCCCGAAAAACATTTTGACAGCTAAAGCACTCCTTGCAGATCTTTCTATTTAAGTTTTGCAGCAGGCTTCGACTGAATTCTGACGTTTTTGTTGTTAACATAAATTCTTCTTTTGAGTCCATGGGCTAGTACGTGCTTTTGATAGAAACTATCATTTTTTTGCAATCATTGATAACTGCATAATGCAAAAAATCTGCTATATTCGTCCTTGTATTTTTGATAATGGTGGTGTAGTAAACATTTTTAAAAACTCAATACGACTTAGTGGAATGGCCGTGAAAGAAAAAAAAAGAACAGAAAAGGATTAACTAGGGTGGTAAAAATTTTGATATCTATGAACTCTTGAACCACATGAACATCAAAACTCAAAAGGTTCTCAGTGGATGGTTTCATTCCTTCAGCAAAACACAAATTACACTCTACTTTCCAGTCCTACATTACAAATTACACTCCAGTCCTACTTTACAACAATAACACTCTAGTCCTACTTTACAACAATTATACTCCAGTCATAACAAATAACACTTCAGTCATACTTTGTCACAGGACATAAAATACTTTAACATCGACTTCGTTTCGCCCATGGAATTGTTATTCTAATTCATATAATTGTAACTTCGAATAGATTCTCACTCGCCCATTCATTAAATCTTTCGTGCTGTGCCCCTTGTTTATCTCTGAACCACGTCTGTCTGATGTATTCATGTTCAATTTAGAACTACAGCTGTCCTCGCATGTAAAGTGGTCCACTTAGAAGTTCATATAAGAAGACATGAATTTCTCTGTGTAAATTAAGTCCTTGTGAGAAGCGCTTGATATTTACTGATCATGAATGCTTGCAGCACAAAACTCCGGCTTACACGATCTCTGTACGCGTGGCCCTGTATATGCGGTTTATGTTAATTGCACGAAGGTGTTAGCTTGTATCTAGTTACGTAACAACTTGGGTATAAAGGGACATCCCTTACCGGCTTCAGTATTAGTAGACCAGCCACCCAACCCAAAGATGGCTAGAAAACTTTTTGATGGCATCGCGTGTTAAAAGTTGTCATCCAGGCTTAATCAACTCTACATGGTGTGCAGATTACGATGTGACCGGATGACATTCTCACTTTTGACCGTTAAGGTCATTTTTAGGTCATAAAGGCCATTAGAGGTCAAATAAGGATAAAGTATCTAGTTTTTGCAATATCTTCGTAAAGGAAGAGTGATTGTGACCGATTTTTTTAACTTGCTTCATTTTTGTTCTGGTCTTACTTACTGGTGATTTGCATATTCACAGATGCAATGGATTATGGGAAATTTTAACACTACCAAACCTTGGGGGGGGGGCATTGTGGCCCCCTTCCCAAACTTTCTGCCCTATATTCGAATCGGTACAAAAATTGAAAGCTGACACTCCATGGCTTTGTAGTTTATCATACTGGGGTCATGTTGAGCCTATTTGCATAGCTACGAGCAGAAAATCATGAGTAAATTCAAAATGGCGGCCATGTGGCATTTTTGGTTAAAATTCCTACTTTTCTGCGAGGGAAAAGGGACAAAAACTATTTCATTTTACATCAGATGATTATTTACTAAGTTATCATGCAGTTTTTGTGAAGAAAACACATAAATAAAAAAATAGAAAATCATCACGTGGCCATCTTGGATTTTTAAAACATTTTCTCGTAGAGCTTGATCCAATGGTATAGTGTGGTAAGATTCAGCTCCCTAGCTGGAGGGACAAGAAAAACATTTAGGGGGAGCAATGATCCCAAATTAGTGAGCCAAACCAAGAAGATGGTGGCATCGTTTGTTAAAAGCTGTCATCCATGCTTAATCAACCCTACATGGCGTGGAGATTGAGATGTGATCAGATGACATTCTCATTTTTTACCTTGAAGGACATTTTTTAGGTCATGAATGTCAAGAGATATCAAATAAGGGTAAGTTATCTATTTTTTTCAATATCTTCGTATAGGAAGAATAATTACCACATCATGGTTGGTAATATTTTATTATGTGATTTGCGTATTCACGGATGCAAAGTATTATGTGAAAATTCAATATAACATCCACCGCCATGTGTAAGTGTAGTGCCCTATTGATCTGGTTCTAATCCCCGATCCGCATGATCGAAACTTCAAAATTATCAGTTTTATAGCTCAACTGACAAAATTGTCCGTCAACAAAGGAAATGATTGCTCATGATTGTTGGACAGGACCGGGCTGTCACAAGCCGGAAGCTACACACAGAAACATGTGTTAACATGTATGGTATTGCTCTTGTACAAGTAGCTTGTCTACCAGTCAGATGCAAGATAAAGTGGTTTTAGATATTCTTTTTGGAACATATGAGCAACATTCCATAAAAATGGAGGGACACGGGTACCCGTGTTCGTAGTCAGATTGTCAGGATAATTACCTTTTTCCAGGTATCCCTAGCTGTTTGTAGTCAGATGGTCAGGAATATTACCTTTGACTAGGTATCCCTGTTTGCAGTCAGATGGTCAGGATATAATTACCCCTTATGAAGGAACTGGCTTGTCACCTAACCATACCTACGAGGCCTTAGCTTAATATTTGTCAGAAGAGTTAAACATAGTTTGATAATCAGACAAGTACATATGGTAGTTCCTGGATGATTTCATCACTGAAGGGTCATAGAATTCAACATTATACAGCGAAGTTTGCTATGAAGAGATGCATATAGTCACTCTTTTGAGACGGGTTTACCAGCTGAAAGATTGAATTGTTAGTCTGGTAACCACCAATAAACAATCCTCTATGTGGACTCTGGTACCACCAAATGCTTGGTGACTTTTACAGGCTCTCGTTGCATCAGTAGAAATCACTATAATGGAGAATAACTCATTTGTTTAATTGTTTATGAGGTGACCACACCAACAGTAAAATTTTGAAACGCAATTGTCCTGGTGTGCAATCATGAGTCATGCTTCATTTTTGGATGGATGCCCAGAATGGCGCGACCACAACCCCTATTACCGACTCAGGCCCTATTCGATTCATGGATTGAAGAGTAGGGCTGATACCATAGCTCTGTTAACTTGAAATCGTGCATGTGAGATGTAAGCGACGCCAGAGCTATTAGACCTGATGCCATCACACTTTGACTAATGTATGAAAATTGTAGAAGATTGCAAAAGCGCTTCAAGGTTTGCCCAAATAGCAGCCTGAAATTAGGTGTCGTGAGTGATAGATGAAAGGAGGGGTATAATTTTGAATTCTTGGGGCAAGAGGTCTTATATGTTTCAACAAATCTGCATAAAAGCCGTTACCGGTATGCGAATCAGTACATGTTTTCGATCAAAGACATTGCATGTTGTTTGAGATAAGAAAAATGTTCCATATAGGACTAAATCAACGATTAACCAAATTTCTGAAGACATCTCATGGCCACCATTTCAAATCCATGTGTGAACCGTTACACCTAGGATTATGTGAAATGCACTGCAATGCAATATAGGATAAGTTTCTAATGGAGGAAGAGTCACACCAGAATCTGTGCCCCCTCCCACCAGTCCTGGTAGGTTTAATGTCAGCTGCTAGAGGCTGTCCTAGCTTATTATTTTAGGTTTATGTGTGGTCCAATGAACTATATGTGCTGCCACCTGTGCTATTAATGTTGCAGTATAACTCACCCTCATATTTCCTGGTGGATCAGTAAATACAATACTTAGTGGATGTATATGACAGCCATATTGGAAAATGAACGAAAATACACGACTATTAGATTTCTTGATGCGTTAATTCCCAGAAAATGTCTCAGACATTCTATCCCAACAATATCACGAATTAAGGAGATGTCTGGTGAAATGCAAAATGTAAATGCACAAATACAGCTTGGCATACGCCATTTTCAGAATCAGCAGGTCCAAATTTTGTAAAAGAAAGAAAAACAAAAAACAACATTATACCTCATTCTACCCACAAATGCCTTAATATCTACTTTCCAGAGCCTTTTCCGGTTTTGGGACTAGTAAAAAGAACATATTTCCGACCCTGTTCGCACAGGTACATGCTGAGATGAAGCCGGCGTTCACGTCGGGAGTGTCACTTCAGTGGCCATGTAGCTGTCAGATGTGCATATGCGTAGTAAATGATACCGAAACTACATATATTACATATGGCTGCCACTTTGAATTTCTCACGATTCCAATCTGATGGATAAGGATCCACAATGACCCAACTGTGTTCAGATATAAAGGAAGCTCGCCTTGTTTAACAGTTAGAAATCGCCTTGTTAAGCAGTTACAATTAGTAGTTATATGTATGGGCAACTTTGACTACTTCAGAGTGAGATTTGCATGACATTTACGGGGCGCCATATTGAATTTTCCCATGATCATTTGTACCAGTGATTATGCAAAATGAGCCCACTTGAATAAACTTTCAAGTGTTAAAAGATTGAGCCAGCTTCAATCTTCAATTACTAGGCTTTCACGAAAAGTTCGATAAAATATCCTGAATTGAACCCACGTGACCTATTTGGCCTAAAAATGACCTTTAAGGTCAAAAGCGAGAATGTCATCCGGTCACATCTCAATCCCCACAACATGTAGAGTTGATTAAGCGTGGATGATTGCTTTTAACACGCGATGCCATCAAAAGTGTTTTTTCATCTCTTGGCTGGCCTACTATTATGTTCTAATACATAAGCAACCCGCTCCATTAAATGTCAGCATGTGTTAATACATAAGCAACAGACTCGATTCAATGTCAAGCGACATTAACCCTATCAGACCACGGGGTCATTATGACCTCTTACCAAACTTATTGCGCTATCTCCAGATCGACAAAAAAATTGAGAGCTGACACAGCGTGATTTTGTAGTTTATCATATTGAGGTCATTTTGAGTCTATTTGCATAACCCCCATCACGGAGGATCAAAGGTAAATTCAAGATGGAGGCCAGAATAGTTATGTTTTCTTTGAAATTTCTGCTTTTTCGCGAGAAAAAGGAGACACAAACTATTTTATTGCACATCAATTTAATATTTACTAATTTATCATGCAGTTTTTGCGGAGAAATTGCATAAATATAAAATTCGAAAAATCTGACCGATAAATCGACCAAGAAATGCCATCAAACCGGCTATCTTGGATTTTGCAACATTTTCTGGTAGAGCTTGACCCAAGAGTATAGTGTGGTAAGTTTCAGCTCCCTAGCTCAAGGTTTAAGGAAAATAATTAGGGGGAGGTGAAATGTCAGATAGGGTTAATTTAGTCGGGAGGAAAGTTATGACCATCATTGTGATATACACTGTAGCAGCCTCGCCTTTCAGCTTACAAATGTTTGTACAGAAATGTAGGTACGCTCGTTGGTGAATAGAAGTATGACGGTCCTGGTCTTCTCCAAAACCATCTAAACTATCATCATTCACGATTCACCATGAAAGCTGAAGTGATCCAGAAAATCCCTTTCTTAGACGTCCTCATCCGCCAGCTTGAAAACAACCTGCAGACCAGTCTTTATGGGAAACTTCTTTGTCACTGAGTTATTACATAGGAGAACCTCCCGAACGCCTCTAGACGTATATGAAAGTCGTCATGAAGTTCAACATCCAGACCGAAAATGAGTCCTCTCCGACCAGATTAGACACCACACTAACCACAAGATCGATTGAGACTCGGTCCACACCATTGCGATAAAAAGCATAAAGTATTACAGGCAAGATTGATCGAAAGACTTAAGCCAAAGTTTAACCGAGACAACGGACAAGACCTCCTGACCTCCGTTATCTCACTCAAATGAATCCCGAACTTGATTTATTTGTAAACGTCTCAAATAATATAACAGAAAGTTATCTACATCTTCATCAACGTATAACAATTGTTATCTTAGTGTCAGTTTGCATGTTGTATAATTGTTTTATCTGATATTAGTTAATCGGCTTATTGATTGCTGTACTTACAGCTTTCACTACCATCTGTGACACGACACCAGGAAACCCCCATTTTTTCTCCACCTCACGGGGCGCAACAGAAATCACAAAAGTTGTGTAATTGGATGTATCACAGGTAGTCCGAGAGCCAAATCGAAAAAGGAGCCTAGATAAGGGACCGTTCAAAATTTATCTTGAGGGGGGGCCGGTGGAAATTCAGCTGATGACCCTAAGTTATGTGTGACCCCCCCTCCTTTGGCTGGAAGGTTACCAGTGACCCCCCACCCGATACCATATTTATCAATGACCCCCCATCTCACCACAAACACGCGCCCAATTCCAACGAATCCAGGTCATTTCCCCCAGTGGACATTTCCACCAGTGGACATTCCCCCCATGGACATTTCCCCCAGTGGACATTTGCCCCGGTGGACATTCCTTCCAATGGACATTTCCCCCACCCTTAGGTTATTTTGAACATAGTTTTTAAATAATTTGGCACATCACATATTATATAGCACATTTTTAAACAATATAATGGATCACATAGTGATAACATATAAATCATATACATATTATATATTTTAAAATTTTAAGAAAACATTATTTATTTCTACTCCCAGTAGATCCTGTGTCTTCATTGGCCGAGAGCGGTCACGTGAAGTGAGGATAAATATTCGTCTCCTACTCTACTCTGTATACGGTACCAATAACACGATATAGCTAAAGGGTTTATGTATCCTTTGTTATGTATACTTTATTGTTCAAATTTAAAATTTAACTGTTGACAATGTTTTGCCGTTCGTTGTATTCTGCTCAGCATGGAGTGTCTCGTACAATAAAATTCTTGAATCTTGAATCTACTGCACTGACTGACCTCTAGGCGGGGCTAGCCACCGTGTTCACATCCTCTCCCAGGGTGCTTTGCGCTACGCTGCATTTACCCCTGTAGGGGTCTCGCCATTTTTTACAGGATTCTTGTAAAACCAAGAACTGTTCTATCTGACTGTTTTACTGATCACAAAATGTATATTTATCTCGAAATACACTAAACAGTTATTCAGTGTATGCCAAAACGCCAGTTTCACACAGTTTGAAGGCAGCTTTTTGGCAGATTACCGTAGAACTATATGTTGCGGAAATATATATCGGTGAGAAGCGACTGATATCAATTCGCCCAGTTAGACGGTCGTCATGTTCGTTTACTGTGGCAACAGATGACCTTGGGTCAACTCCGGTAAAGTCCGTGAGACCCTTACAGCGCTACATGGAGAGGCGCGAAGCAGAACGTAATGGATGCCTGGTAGTGCTTAATGGATGCCTGGTAGAGCTTGCCGTGTTCAGTGTAAACAAACATGGCTGCTGGAGTGTTCTGCCAGTGACAGAACTGGAAATAAAGAATATGCCGGATATCAACTCCGTAAATCTGACCGATAAAATGTCCAACAGTTACTGGAAAAAACCTGGAAAAGATAGTGTACTGTGACTGTGAGTAGAGACTGATGATTTTGAACAGCTTACGGTAACGAAATCTGGCTGACGCTTGATCCAGTCTTGGTCTTCGACGATCGACCTCGGTAAACAATGTGCATGTTGTGAGAGTTTACCGCTGATACTCGAGCACACATGAATTTGACGTGTACAATTCTAGGTTATATGAATCAATATACTGTTAGCATATAGTACACATCTTAATACACCCTGTTTAATTCAAGATTAGCCCATTTGCAGACGTTTTTGGTTAGCGAGTGTGCAGAGTGTTTTTCGCCGACTCGACTCTGGCTCAGCCGATCAGCCGAAGAGTCAGCGATCAAACTCTATCGCTGTACGGTCTTTTGACTTATAATTTCGAGCAAAAGTCAAGATTTCTTATCATATTTCTATGAAATATGACCAAATATACCATGCTGATTCCGAATATTTCAAAATATTTGACGCGTCTCCTGCCGTTTTCCTTCTCACTTTTTTCGTATTTGGTTAGCAAGTGTTAGACCCAGTTTACCACGTCTCTTTCCAGAGTTTAAAAGGCTGCTCGTAGAAATAAATTCGTTATCCAGTGTTGGGGAGTAGGATACGGGAATTTATCCTGTTTCCTGGCGAATACCCCACTCCCGCTTCGCGGTCGTGGGGTATTTTCGCCAGAAAACAGGATAAATTCCCGTATCCTACTCCCCGACACTGGATAACTCATAATATCTTTATATATAGAAAATAATTGCGTTATTACAAAAGAGATTACATTCTGTATGATGTATTTATTCGCATTCACCGGTTTGACGTAAAATTATGTCAGACTGCATCATGATGATAGATAATACTACATACAACTGCTCAGGGAAACAATGAGGTTATGTTTGTTATACTGAGACAGAGATAAACTTTATAAAAATAAGGACGAATCCGACATGATTAATTTTATGCATTCATCATGTCGGCTTCGCTACAAAAACCCTGCAAAAAATAGACGGCGTTTTATTATTATAAAACTATTAAAATTATTATATTTTATAATATTATCCTTATCATGACATTAACTACCGTCAGTGCAACTTGTCTTGTAGTACGCCACAATTTATTTCTTCAACTTTGGGCAGCATAATTTATTGAAATTATTTGTTTCAGTCTCAAAATGCAGGCTATATTCATTTAGCTAGTCAATGTCCACAATGTCCAGGCTGCACTGCACCTGGATGTGTTTAGATAAAGGATTTGCTAGATGTACTGTGTACTAACTCAAATCTAGCTGGTATGAAAAGGGGCCTAGCTTTTAATACATCTTGAGAAGAGTAAATATGATTATAAAGCCATTTACCAGTCTCAAGTCCTACTAAACTACAGGAGGTTTGTACAGAGATTAATGCTAACAGAACATAGGTCTATCTATGGTACTGTATGTTGTTTAGGCTTATGATAAACCTTAGAGCCTACTGTTTTAGTAGGCTCCATGGATAAACAAAGCCGTGTTCTGATACATGTGTTTCCTGATCTAAAGTCCACCCTGGTTCTTCGACCTAAAAAACATGAAATTCACACAGAAGCTCAAGAAATCCTAGCTGAATAGCTGTCCATTTATCATCATCATTTATCAAGTTACTGATGATCCCCCCTCTACACACAGTCTAGTTACACATGACCCCCCCTTCGTAGGGCTCGAAGTTATTGGTGACCCCCCCTCAAATTCCACCGGCCCCCCCCTCAGGATAAGTTTTGAATGGTCCCTAAGGTTTTCGTTGCACCCCTCACGTAGATTTATTTTGACCACTGTTTATGAAAGAGTATCATCTGCTGGTCAGTTCTAGACCCGATGTAGGCATCTACGGTGGTGCCCAAGGTCACAGCTTGTATTTCTTCACCGCTGTCTGAACAAGACAAAATTAACTCTAAGATGGGGGTAGTGGTATTTATGAAGGTATATATTTTTTATTTTTGCACTAAACTTTCTGTAACTTCCCATACCTGACCTCTAAATAATGTTCTATTAATTAAATTAATCGTTACACCTTTCACGCTTTTGACGTCATGATGACGTCATAACTTGGAGGGTATATTTTTTCGATTTTTTTTTAGAAATGAGACTCGATTTTTTGTTTTACAGTTGCAGAAACTCTTTTTGCATTCTACCTAATTCGTATAACATCCACATCAAAGCTAATGTGGATGGTTGATATTGAAATAATGTACTACCTCAGTTCATATAAATTAATTCGATAAATATATCTCATTCGAAATGGATACTTGTCAGTTTCTTTGGTTCCATTCTTGAAGCTAGATATATATTATGGGAACATTCTATTACACTGTAATGCTTAATTGATATTGACAAACAAAAACAAACATTCGAATGCCTTCCTTTTGTACAAAAGGTAATTGAAAAAAATTGAAGAAAAAGAAGATCCAATAATATGAATTTGTCAATAAAATAGTTAAGTCACTAGCAAGTGTCAGATCCGATATCAAGATTCAATAACCAGCCGCCGTCCATAAAGAAATTTCGCTTCAATAATCGCAAGACCTATTTCATATGACAGTTAGCCCCAATTTCAATGTGTATGAAATAAATACCAGAAAAACACAGTTTTCAATGATGTCAGCAAGACATAATGATGTTCTATACATGAACTCCTAATCACTGATCATTATTTTTCATCCAAATGAATTCAAAGTCGTGTCCAGAGTATCAGTCACGCTTTGAATGTTATATTCATTTGAACACTACGTGAAAACACATGATATCCAGACAACCCCTAATCTTAATAAATTAATATCCTATCAATGCTCCCCAATCGTACGTCGCTATATTGAATCTTAAGTTTTTCAATTGAATTTGGTGTTCTGAGCGCCCATACCATGAATATTCAATAGCATTATGGCATCATGGTCGCATCTGGACTAATCCACTTGCAGTCGGAATGGAAGACAGGGTCACCGTGTCCATTTACCCTAAAGTTTACACCAAAGACCAGTCCATATATCTACCCCGTATTATGGTGCCACAATGTCGAGACCGCGGAAACAGCTAAAATCCAGTTGCATTGGACGGCTGTGTTGTCTTGCCGCCAGGTATTTGTGAATCCCTCTTCTGTCCATTTTTGCAAATATCAGGTCAGTCTCGGCAAACTAAGATGTATATATATGTGATTAATTGGAGCGCTATGCAAGAGGTGGGACAAATTGACGTCTGGCGACTAAACAGCAAGCACATGACTCAACCACAAGCTTTTCTCAGCACCTCACATTCAGACCGCAGACCCGAGAATACGGTGGACTCTCAGACGTAGCCTTAGTATCTCAGCCGCGCTGTTATTGCAAGTGTTCATATGAAGACTATGAAGTATCCACACGGCCCCTAGCACCGGCTTAGGCGGAATTGAATACGCTAGCTCGGGCGCTGTGATGACAGATCAGCTCGTCTGATGTATATGAATGAGTATCGTGGACGTCTGATGGAGTAAACGTATCAACGTGGGTAAACCTGGTAAATGCAAGAATACCCTGAAAAACTAACCTGTAATGCCTGACGTAGTACGGCTTAAATTTCCCACCCAGACAATAAACCTACACATATCTGTCGAATGACATGTAGAGGGCGGGACTAGGAGAAACCTACCATATACAGGTAATAAATTGATGCGATATGCAGAAAGGTGGGAAAAATTGACGACGTCTGGCAACTAAAGAGCAACCATATGACTCCACAGGATAGCTTCCCTCGGCACCTCTTTATCAGACCCGAGAATGCGGTGGATTCTCGGACGTAACCTAAGTATCTCGGCCACGCTTTTATAGCAGCTGTTCATGTGGAGACTGTGACGTATCCTCACGACCCCTATATCATCTTAGTTTACCGAGATATCAGACCATCCTAACACCATACTTCATTGCAAACAAGATTGAGCAATACACGCTTTTCTTATTCATTACAATTAATGTTTCCTCACAATCCCTTGTTGTGATTGTATAAAAGTTACGTATATCCATGCAAAATTCATTATATACCAAGTTTTCACAATGTAACTTTGAGTGGACCAGAGACACGAGGAATTTCAACTAACCCCGATTTTGGTGGGGCACTCTCAATCAGATTTTGTTTTTCTGTCTTATTTCAGGTCAGATTGTTAGTTTGTCATTCACAAAATCATATTAATTTACTTCTGTACGACACTTGGTTCAAATGAAACCTTTTGAAACACTATTCAGATATAAGCGTAACAATTTATAGAAACAAAGAAAGAAAAAAGCCGAACAAGGCGCGATAATCAGACACAAATAAAGGAAAAATACCATTTCTAGATTCATGACGTCATAGTGACGAAACTAAAGCAGTTACCGGAAGTTTGATTACTCTATCTTTCAGGTCAACATCCAAAGGCAATGCGTGGAGCATTTAAGTATGATAAACCGCGAACTAAAGAAAATATGGGACGGTAATCACCCCTATCACCATTCGGTTTTAATGATGTCATGGCCGGAGAA
The DNA here is from genome assembly GCA_036873755.1 of Hanleya hanleyi. Classification (NCBI taxonomy): domain Eukaryota; kingdom Metazoa; phylum Mollusca; class Polyplacophora; order Lepidopleurida; family Hanleyidae; genus Hanleya; species Hanleya hanleyi. The sequence continues at coordinate 31,924 of JAVTVY010019650.1, read as the reverse complement.
CATCTATATGAATCCATGCTGAAGTCAAACGACACTTAGCAGAAGACCTATCTGGTCTAGAATTACTGTGAAAGAAACAGAGAAAATCGAAGAAAATATTCCACAAAAATCATGAGAGGCTCCTTGAACTTATGACGTCACCATGACGTAGCCAAATTAGGTAGAGTAATTCGGATTGTTTTATCTGAAAGGTCATTATTCGGAGGTAAATTTTTGTAAGGTTCAGATCGCGAAGCTCAGGGCTAATAAAAATATGAGGGCTGAATTACCCCCACCCCCATTCCGGTTTTAAATTTTTCAAAACCACTCAGCATCAAACAATTGCATGTAGCAACCATAGGCACCACCGCAGATATCTACATCAGATATTTAATTGACCGAGAGATGTTGATCTTTCAGAAAAAGAAAACATCTACGCTGGGGGTGCAACGGAATGACATGTTCTCGTGAGTGGCTCCCGGACTAAGGATTTTCTCATATGACCTACTTTCAAACATTTGAAACAACGAGGCAAACGCTCAACAAAGGACAGCCCCAAAGGATACCCACGACTGATGATTCGTACCGCAAAGAATCTATTACTTCACTCTCATACATCAACACCACTTTGATGACGGCATTGGACAATTGGCAAAGGAGAAAGCGAGAAAAAGTTGAACCCACAGTACTCGCTGATTGGCTGGACCTCACCAAGAGCAAGGTCGTTGAAACAATCCGCCATATTGACGGAAGTACTCTTCCCCAAAAAAAAACAAGTACTGAGAAACCTCAATTCGCAAGAAATTCTAGCAAATCTCCAGAGTAAGTTCGTCATAGTCCCAGCAGACAAAGCTCCGAATAATATAATATTCATATGTAAATATTACTATTACCAGGTGCTGGTTAAAGTATTGAGTGTAGACATATCTTCATCAAATAAGTCTACTTACTCCCAAACTGCATTTACTCTGGAAGATTTATTTAACAATCACAAAACGGTTCTCAGGGAAAGAGGTATTTGTCTTCCAACCAATCATAACGACATACCAACTATACTAGACTCCCAAAATGCATAAATCACCCTACAAAGCTAGATTCATAGCTGGTTCTAGAAGCTGCACCACCAAGCTTCTTTCAACCCTATTGACGAGGGCCCTTTAGGAGGTAAAAGCATTTTGGGAAAGGTATTGCGCCACTATTTCTAAGAACTCTGGCGTTGAATGTATGTGGATATTGAAAAACTCAAAATGTCTTACGGAAGAACTTGATGCTAAAGGTCACATACCGTACAGACATGTATCGACATGGGATTTCTCGACTCTTTATACTACAATCCCTCATCAGGACCTTATTGACCGTCTAAGTTCATTAATAGTATCTGTGTTCAAGAAAACTGATCGTAGATATATTAATGTCGGAAGCCATAAAGCATTCTTAGCTCTACTACATACCAGAGATATCATTCATGGGATGTTTCTTTGTTTATAGAGTTGCTTGAATTTCTCATTAAAAATATTTATGTGAAATTTGGCAACACAATATATCAGCAGCATATAGGTATTCCAATGGATACTAATTGTGCACCCCTGTTGGCTGACCTGTATCTGTTCTCTTATGAATATGACTATATGCAGGCGCTTTCAAAAACTGATCCATTCAAAGCCCGTTCCTTCTCATTCACCAAACACTATATAGACGATCTTCTCGCTGTGGATAATCGCTATATAAATGACGCAGTGAAGGATATATATCCACCTTCACTGAATTTGAAGGAACTACAGATAGCCCTACAGGCACATCATATTTAGATCTATATCTCTATAAAAATGAAGCGGGCATTCTCTCTCGTCGACTTTATGACAAAAGAGATGATTACAATTTCGACATCGTAAACTATCCCTTTCTGGACAGTAATATTCCAGTGGGACTTGCATATGGCGTATACATATCTCGCTTAGTAGCATTTGCTAGATCCGGTGTTAAATTTGACGATTTTTATCAACGTCACAAAACATTGTTGCAGAAACTTATAAGACAGGACTATTCCACCAAACGCCTCCACTCAAAGTTTCTCAAATTTGGCGATACATATCGCATGCTGATAGCAAAATACGAACGTAGCGTGCAATATCTATGGTGCTACGTTTCGTAACTTGTGTCTAATTCGCTTAACCTGGGGCTAGGGGCCGTATGAACCCATGTACTTCAAGATCCTCATGGTACTCATATGAACAGTCACAATCAAAGCGTGACTGAGATACATCATTCTTTAGATGACGACTTTACAACGAATATTATAGATTAAGAACACTGATAAGCGATACAGATTTGATATTTTTGGAACATCATGATGTCTTGCTGGCATCATTGAAAACTGTTGACCGCTTCTCTCTTGCAGGAAACAAGCCTATGTTTATGTATACTATGATTGTCTTTTTGAATTTGGTGCTAGTACTGTTATATGGAATAGGTCTTTGGATTATGGACGCGGATATTCTCTAATGGACGACGGCTGAATTATGAATGACGGACTAGACGCTTGTAATCTACTTTGCCATTCTCATTAAATGAATTTGGCGTTCAGATAATTCGTATGCATCCTCCCTCAGAATCAGTGAATGTAGCATAGAGAAATTATGACAGATTTTATCCTACCTGGGCTCAAACAGAGTAACACTGAAGAAGTAGTCATAACAAATAACAATATATTTAATGATATTGTATATGTGAAAATCTACAATATCAACTAGTACATATGGTGTAGTTACAATATTCCCTAAAAGAGCGAGCAGCTGCGTTATAGCCGTTAAAACAGTTCCGCTGGGTTAATCCGGTTATTACAGTCCAGTCATGTAAACCGAAGTCTTTACCATCGACACCCGGGGGAGGGCGACCGCTCAAGGATCCTTCTGGAAACACACTCCAAAGATCAATACTTTACAAACGAAAACTATACGCAGGTAATAATATACCGGAGTAGATAGTTCACCAGTAAATCCTCGGGTAATATCAGTCAAAAAAGATTCAAACACTGGCACGGATAATCCAACACACTGGCACGGTAATCCAAAACAGGGTGATCCGATCCGAATTCTATCTAACCTGACACGCCTTCATGCCAAGTTTCATAGATACTGTCATTCGCTATACATTCACATCTTGTGATATCAGGCCAACACACTCTGTGTGGCGCCCATGAGAAAATAAGAATCCCTCGAACTTCGCCGTAAATTCTCATATACAACTGGTAAGAACTCACACTTCGGGAATTGCTTCACAACTGACACGAACCGTGGTCGCCCTTTAACATGTACAGTTCTATTTTGCATAAATAATTGGATGTTTTAAGTGTATTAACATAACTAATTGGGGATTGGCAGTTTATTAACATAACTAATTGGAGATTGCCAATGTATTTACATAAGTAATTGGACGTTTGCGGTGTATTCACATAAGTGAGTGAAAGTCGACTGCCTGGCTCTTCATCAGCGTACTGCTATACACAACCGCTGTAATGGTTATATTTAAGGCGACATCATATCACATTAAGGTGAAGCGCGACAAAGAAAGAGAGCTATGTCTTGTACAGTTACAGTCTTTACAGTTTTTTAATAAATGTCGTGTTATTGCCATTTACACTCTAAACAATAAATCGGCTATCACGTTATCTCTACCAGCAATGTGTACAATGTCAACAGAATACGGTTGTAGTGTTAAACTCCAGCGGAGTAATCGCTGATTTTTCGTCTTGAACCTTCTAAGAACACTAAGAGGTTGTGGTCGGCGTATAAGCTACCTTCCAAGTTTCACTCGTTACATGCACGTCGTAGTGCTGCAGGGCTAAGATTAGGCCTAAGTCATCCTTCTCAATAGTAGAATAGTTTCTTTGACGTTTAAACAGTTTCCTTGAGAAATAATATACTGGTTTCTCTACCCCACTGTCATTGTCTTGTAGCAAAACTGCGCCTACTCCGATGTCACTGGCATCAATAGCCATCGTGAACGCCTTGCTAAAATCAGCGGCGACTTTGCTAAAATGGCTTTCAACCCGTCAAAAGCTTCTTAACAAAGCACTGACCATACAAACGGAACCACGACATCAATAAAGTTGGGCAAAACTTCCGGTAGCACCCGGAGTAGATCCGTTCTGTTAGTAGGCACCGATAAATCTAATATGGCTTCAATCTTTGCCGTTCGAGGTAATACATACTTTTTGCGAAACCTCTATTCTTCAAGTTTACCACAAGATGGAACGAAGAAAGCGTAGAAAATACTTCTTTCAAATGTTTAATGTGGTCCTCCCAAGTGTGACTATATACCAAAATATCATCTATAAAGGCAACACAGAAATCAATACCCTCTGTTAATCTGATTAGCTAAACTTTGTAACGTGGCAGGGGCGATTCGCATGCCAAAAGGCATAACCTCACATTGGTAAAAACCGTCTTGGTTGGGAAAAGTGTATATCTTCTTTGCTCGGTCAGTTAACGGTACCTGGCAGTAACCCTTGAGGAGATCTATCTTAACTTACTATTTATCTTACATAAGCCGCTCTACCAACTTTGTATATACAATCTTCAATACGGGGTATTCGGTAAGAATCAGTCTTACTAACGGCATTAACTTCACGGTAATCAACACATAGCCTTTGCGATCCATCGGGCTAAGGAATTAACACTATTAGGGGACACCAACTACTTTGACTGCGTTCTATGAGATCGTTCTAAGCATATACTTCATTTCCCCCCTGACCTTTTCTGGTTTTTCGGGGTTGAGCCTATGGGGTGCTGTTTGATAGTGTTAACGGTACCTGCCAGAAACCCTTGATGAGATCTATCTTATCTCACTAATTAGCATACATAAGCCACTCGACCAACTTTGTATATGCAGTCTTCAATACGGGGTATTCGGTAAGAACCAGTCTTACTAACGGCATTAACCTTACGGTAATCAACACATAGCCTTTGCGATCCATCGTGACCGTTTCTGGCTTTTCGGGATTGAGCCTATAGTGATGCTGTTTGATAGAGCTAGCCTGTCCTGCATCTAGATCGTGAACTGTAACATCAGTACAGCCAGGCACGCCAGCAAATATGTCCTCGTTGGCCCTGGCCAAGTTAACTACATCTCCGTTTTGGTGTTTGAACCACGATAACCGGATTCTCTAGAAGCTCAGTGTTCCCTAGTTTTGCATCTAGCAAATCTGTCTGAGCTACTCTCAGATCACAGATATAATAATCCAATGCGTCACTACTCGAGCATTCGGTCTTAGCTACCAGGTTGGTCAACGCTACAGACTGACGGACCTCTGGTTCAAAGTTCCTTTGAGCATATTTACATGACAGGGCCTTTGACATTTTCTCCGATCAGAAGTGCTCAAGTGTAGTTCAGGTCACTGCCTTTCTTTTCAACTTGGTATGGTTCACTAAATCTGGCTTTCAGAGGTTCTTTGGGCAGAGAGAGCAAAATCAAAACCTCGTCACCTGGCTTAAATCTACGTGGTTTGGTCTTCTTATCAAACTGAACTTTCATCTTCTGTTGAGCACTCTTAATATGAATTCAAGCCATATCACAAATTTTTGACAACCACTCGCGAAACGTAGAGGCATAATCTAACAGATTAGTCTCATCCGTATTAGACAATAAACGCTCCTTTATTAACTTCAATGGGCATCTATCCTCATGACCGTACACCAAGTCGAAAGGACTAAATCCTGTCGATTCCATCGGAGTATCTCTTATGGCGAACAGAACAAACGAGATTCCCTTATCCCAATCACTAAGGCACTCAATACAATACAATTTCATGATTTAGTGGTACCTCACTAACGCTCCCTGGGACTGGGATGGTAAGCAGTCGACTTCAGCTGTTTCATGCCCAGCTTTAACATTGCTTCCTGGAACAATCCGGACATGAAATTCGATGCATCCAACACCAACGGGGCAGTTATTCGTTTAAGTGGAACCGCCTCTGGGAACCGAGTGGGTCATAATAGTCCATAATAGTTCAGAGATACTGATACCCTGATTTGGTCTTGGGTAAGAAAGAGGCCAACACAATCTATGACAACTTAGTTAAACGGCTCATCACATGCGGGAATGGGAATGAGAAGAGCTGGCTTAACACTAGGCTGAGGCTACGTATGACATGTCTTACAAAAGTTAACCACATCCCTATGCATCTTCGGCCAGTAAAAATGACGTGTAATCCTTGCCTCTGTCTTCCCTTATATGTGTTGTAATTGCTTATTCTCAGATGTCCTGTAACAGGAATCCCATGTCCTATTCTCAGGACTTCATTGCGATAGCAAGGAGGCAAAATGATTTGATGCACTACGGTTCATCCTTCCTTCGCAGGACTCTCACTGGGTCGCCATTTTCTCATCAACAACTCATCCTTCATGTGTAGGAAATTACACCTCATGTTGGTAAATGATTTGCTAATGACATTTATTTATTTGCAGAGCTGAATAAATGACCCACATGACCCATGAAGCCCGACCATGCGAAAGAATCAAATGGAAGCCGCCATTTTGACCGGTCTCCTGACAATTCAACTGTACAATCATTTCACGGCGAATTTTTAATGCTGGAAAGTATCCTTTTCCTGCCAGAGAAAAAGTGACTGCCGATGCGCACGGGGATTTTAGTATTGGCTGACACACGCTGGAGAAAGGGAGGCCCTAGAGGAAAGCCCACCGACTTTTCTAGCAATTGGTATTAAGGTTTAGAGATTACCCCAACAGTATTACATAATATAAATATATTATGTATAAGGTTTCTCGACATAAAATTGACAGACACACAGACAAACGCTAACGAAGCTGACAAAAACCTCTTCAACGAAATTCAGCCAAGAGGGGGCAACCAAGTGATACGTACGCAGCGAGGGTGGGGAGGGGTCTGAAAAAAATTCTCATGTACGCTGTGTTAAATTTTGCTTAAGGGAGGGGGGGGGGAGAGGGGTAAAAAAAAATCAAGTTTTTGCGTATGTAATACTCGAATGGTCCCAGAGGAAAACCAGTTATGAACAACTGTAACGGATCCCAATACTTGAAACCTATACACGAGGGTCAAAGGATAGCTTGGCAGAATAATTTATCAGAAGCACGCAAAAAATATTGCTAGTTCTTGCAACGTCATAAATTGTAAGGTAATGAATTAATCGCCTGAACATAAAAAAATATCTACAGTACTGAGTTCATGCCGTATGATCCTCATGGTACTCATATGAACAGTCACAATCAAAGCGTGACTGAGATACATCATTCTTTAAATGACGACTTTACAACGAATATTATGGATTAAGAATACTGATCAGCGATACGGATTTGATATTTTTGGAACATCATGATGTCTTGCCGGCATCATTGAAAACTGTTGACCGCTTCTCTCTTGCAGGAAACAAGCCTATGTTTATGTATACAATGGTTGTCTTTTTGAATTTGGTGCTAATACTGTTATATGGAATATGGAATAGGTCGTTGGATTATGGACGCGGATATTCTCTACTGGACGACGGATGGATTATGAATGACGGACTAGACGCTTGTAATTCATCTACAATCAGCTTATTCAGAAAATAGTATCTGCTGGGTTGAAACTGTGGCCTTCCGGTTACAACCGTCATATAAAAAAACTATTTTATGACAGTCGGTTCCATGCATAACTGAATAAATATTCTATTGGACTTTTCATCATTTTACAGCTGTACTGCAGATCAGGAACTTTCTATTTCAGCTGACAACACAAGTTTGACAGTTATAGGCTGCCATATGCTCGATCCCATGCTGGATCAGTGTTCGTGACCAGATATAGGTCACGTGCATCAACCGTTTCCCGGCCAAGCAGGAAAGGAGTTAGAAAACTGGCAAATCAATGACTATCATTGTATTTTCTTTGTCCCTCTTAAGCTTAACTAAATCAGTGCTTTATTGAAATCAAAATGATCAACTGAACAGATCGCCAAAATTGGCAGCAATTTATTTGGACATCAGCTGATTTTTTTCATGTTCACCATGCTGGCCACTATGCATCTGACAGTTAACTGAATAGTAAAAGTGCTAGTCAGCACTATTCTGAAGCCGAGGATGTCATTTGGCATATGTAATGCACCCACAACCTCTCATATATGGCGGTATTGAAACTACATCAACCTCTATACGATGTGGGAGGGGATTTGCGACTTCAAAATCACGATATTCTACATTGTGGTGTCAAAATACATACATGTAATCGATGGTAGGCATTTTTGTTTGATGGATCAAGTTCAGTATCCTTGGTTGACCGTAATCCGTTGACAATGCCGGACTGAAATTTCCAGGAAAGGTCCATATTGGTGATATAGAGAACAGAAATATCGAGGTTATGCCAAATCGTATAATATCTGAAAAGTTAATGAGTTCCTGGCAGGAAAAGGATACTGCCCAACATTACAAAGTCCAACCAACCAGTTTACTACCCTCGCAGTTAATCAATTAGTAACAGGCTATACATGTAATCTTCATATTTAAAGTTAGATACTACATGGAGTGTTTCATCGTTTCTCCGGACCCTAGTGAATGATGTAAATTCTTCAAGCTATAAATGCACGTGTTGTCTAATAGCCAATCAAGATATGAGTTTGCTAACTCCGTGCAGCGAGGATTTTCTTTGATCTCCAAATAAGGCAACCGGTGGTTGTATTGCTTTTCAAATGGGAATAGCCAACAAGAGCCGTGAGCTCGCATATCCCCCGCCAGATTTCCCTCAGTAAAATGAGAAACCCCCCTCCCCCAAAAAATACTAGTACTCATTTAACACTGCTCAACATGAAAATATAAAAATAGCATTTGACCTTAAAAAATGGATCAATGTCCCTCCTCTATAACTTAGTTCTAGATCATCACCAAATGCATACATATAATGAAACACAAACAGCACTTCCCCCGAATACATGTATAAACCATAATTTGGTATGCACAGAGCTTTAGATCTCCCTAATTTGGGCACACCCTCTATTAGGTGTGGCTTTTTTCTATATAGAAATGAACTTGTTTACTTTATAAACAAGAAGTACAAGTAGTACATTGGTAAAATTCATTGTGGAAGAATCCAACTACTTAAGTGTTCATGACTTGGGTGGTCAACATACCGGCATACATTATGTAGACCTGTGAGGTAAGAGTTTATCAGTGCAAGTTTAATTCCATTTGACCAAAATGGCATAGATTCACGCTCTCTTTTTTGAGTCCTTGTAATATCAGATAGGATATCACCCCGTACTGATAGCAGCATATTTTCTCTGCTTGCAATTCAATTATGTGCCAGCAGGACCAATATCCTTTGTCTTACAATTTGTCAGTTCTACAAGAATCACTAAAATAAAATACAAGAAAAGCCAACAAAGTTTATCTTCATTCGTGTCTATAGTGACACCTAATGATGAATAAATGCTAGAAAATTTACTAAACACGATGGCTGAGAAAACAGTGAGAAGCAGAAGCCTGTATGTGAACTGATGGCCCCATGCGTGTGTATTTCTTCCAATTATTCAGACGGCAAAACTTCAAGCATCTGCGGAGAGAAATTCTGCTAACATTCTACAGATTTCACCAGCAATCTTTTCAGTTCTTGGGATAAATAACATATCCCAGTCATGTGCAGTATTTAGCCTCAGTTGGCATAAAGATTTGTTTTGCTGCTTTTAAGTCGAAAATTGCTGTTAAAAACTAGAGCATATGGGCTTTAATGAGATCTGGTAGCTGGTAGTTTGTAATGAAATAAACGCACAATTATATATTTAATTTCAAGTTAGGCACAGGTGGCACCAGGCACGAATGTATGTGACTAAAACGCAATCACAAGTTACATCCTGTGACAAGGTATATGAAAGGCCGTTCGCGCCATAAACGCTTCCTTTAAACGTTTTAACTTCTTAAACGTTTAAAAATTGTAAAGCTTTAAAAAGTTTAAACGTTTAAACTTGAACCAACCAATCAGATGTTATGAACCGACATTTTCCTGTTAAAAAGCAAACGTTTCCAGTTGTAAATTCGCGACTTCAGACGTTTCTTGTCAAAATTAAACATTTATAAACAATGTTACTATTTATAACCAAACCAAACCTGCTTTGATTTATGCCTTAATCTCCGCCAGGAATACAATACAAACGATAAAACGGAAGTTTTAAAACAAAAGTTATCTCCCCTGGGGAGTTATCCCCCGGGGAGTAGTCTCCCTTTAGGGGAGCTCTCTCAGCTCAGCCAGGATATATATAGTCTGCCCACAGTATCCACTTCCTCCGAGACCTGTAGTGTACAAGGCCGCGGAGTGAGGGGAAGGATGGGAGGGCCATTACATCAAAGCAGGTTTGGTTTGGTTATAAATAGTAACATTGTTTATAAATGTTTAATATTTATTGCCCAAACCTACACCTGCTTTGATTTATGCCTCACTACCAACATATGGAGGTGGGAACCTCGATGTATTTGCAATGGCAGGCTGAATATCCGCTGAGATAATCACAAACAAGACAATAATATTCAACAAGAAAACCCTGGTCGCAGACACAGAAGGTAGTCATGGATATAAGAAGTGGCTACTTATCTTGTTGCATGTCTTCATGCATGTAGCTGTGGTCTTGGATGTGGAGCACAGTGTTACCCGCCGTACAGGACTCAGGCACTCTTGCCGCAATGAGTACTTGGAGGGCAGCATGTATGAGTTGGGATCTTCTATCGCCAATGTAGCATACAAGGTGTCCAGCTCTGTGATTGTGGTAGGGGTGCGCAGACTTACCGCCATTGTAACTAAGGAACCTGAGTGCCAGAGTTCGGAGGTTAAGCAAGAATGAGATGGGAAGAAACCTCCATCGTCCATTCAAGGCGACTAACAGATACCCTAGTCAGTCCACATTCCGCCTTACGTCCAACTCTGTGTACTTTAGCCCTTGATGCTGACACTGTACTGTTGAGAGTTGACAGCGGAAGCTCTGAGTCTACGTCTTCATCAATCCTCTGTAGTTCAGTCCATGTTGCCGACACTGGACCCTCTAGGATGGATGCAGAAGACTCAGCTGAGATGATCTGGAAGAAGAAATCAAAGCTTTAACCTGAAATTACACAAACAGATCTGCAGTAAAGGCAAAGATTAAAATCATAATTGTGACAAGCCTTAAAAGATAACTTGAGAGATGGCGGCTGGCCAACTGACCTATTTCTTCTCTTAGGTGACCTAAAAAGAGCACAGATATGACAATAATTCTCAACAAAAAGAACCCTGGACGGTGACGCAGTGGTTAATTATGGAGTAGTAATAGAAGTTACTTATCTTTTGAATGACTTCATCCATGTATCTGTGATCGTGGTTGTGGTGCGCAGTATTACCGCCATCGTAACTCAGAAACCTGAGCGCCATGAGTTCGGAGGTAAGCATGTATGAGATGGGAAGAAACCTCCATCGTCTGTACAAGGTGACCCACTGACACCATCGTCAGTCCACATTCCGCCTTACGACCAACTCTGTGTACTTTAATCCCAGATGCTGACACTGGTCTGTTGTGAGTTGACGGCGGAAGCTCTGAGTCTACTCTACGTCTACGTCAACTCTCTGTACTTTACTGTTGCTGACACTGGTGACCTGAAAATAAACATTATTATTACTCACAAAAGTGTCAGTTCTTTGTACGTTGAACTCGTGAGTTGACCGCAGGTGACTCAGCCGAGATGATCTAGAAGGTCATAGCTTCAACCTGAAATGACACAAGCAAATCTGCAGTAAAGGCAAAGATTAAAACTCTTCATTGTGTCAGGCCGTGATTGATGACTTGAGAGTCGGTGGCTGGCAAGCTGACCTATTACTTCTTTCTTAGGTGATCATGTAGTATGTGGACATATCATATGACTGAGAGATGAGATGATACAGCAAGCTGGCTGACTTGCTGCGATGATGAAAATGCCCCCCCCCCCCTCTCTTTTTGAAAAGTTACTTGACCACGTGCTGGGCAGCCACCAGCGGCCCAAGTGTGGTCACTCTATCTGAATGCACTGACCTATCTCTCAGATAGAAATTGAAGTTTGTCGTCCAAGCCTTACAGGACTGGACAATGTCATGAAGGGACAAGTTCTTCCATAAAGGCCATGATGTAGCGATGGCACGAATTTCTGAGAAGAAGCAGTAGATAGTAGTGGGGGAGCGTCAATGGCCAATTGATATGACCACTTTATGGTCTTCTTCAACCACGAAGCAATGGAATTCTTAGTAATGTCACGCACTGCATACGGCCGAAGGGACAAGAATAATAGACGACGAGAGCCCCGACCGGAAACGGTACGAGTGAGATATAAACGATAACTCTTCTCGCGACTCTACCCATTCGGCCAGCTCATACTCGTACTGGCGTATGGCTCGAACAGGGTATAACAGAATGTCGTCTACAAAGTCGTACACGAAGTCTGATAACGCAGGGAAGAAGAACAAACGTTGAGCACACGGACCCAGGTGAACAGACTTATATTTGGCGATGAACTCAGGAATGGGTCGACAGGAAATGCGAGACCAATCCGCCGTCCAGGTCATAGATGATCTCTCAAGAGCATGAAGTTCAGACACTCTAGACGCCAAAGCAAAGCCGCCAGAAAAACAGTCCTGTAGGCAACAGCCTTAAGAGAGGCGGACTGTAAAGGTTCAAAGGGCGGACGAATCAGAGCACACAGTACCACATCAATATCCCAATACGGAAACAGCTGGCGAGTACGGCGAGCCATAACACGAAAGAGCGAATGAGTGCAGAGATATTGTCGTTTAGAGTAATGTCGATGCCGGCAGAAAAACGTAAAAACCCTAGCCAAAGCAGAACGATACCCCTCAATGGTGCTGATTTGAAACTTCTTATCACGATGGAGGTGAAGGAGGAAATCAGCTACTAAGGAAAAACCGAGACAGAGTCGGGATCGGTATCACGTTCTCGGCACCAGGAGACGAAATAGGCCCATTTCGCTTGATAGCTGCGAAGTAGAAGACCGATTGGATGAAAAACATCGTCTTTTTTTTTTTTTTTTTTTTTTTTTTAAATTGATGTGAAGTCTGGCATCCAACCTAGACTATCAGCCGGAAATGAACACCCCACATGACGATGTGGCGGGACTGCCACCAAAAACAGAGGTGGAAGTAGAGACGTCAATACCAGCACTAAAGGATTGAGGGAAAACGTCTGTAATAAGACAGAAGGCACTGCAGTGACGGAAGTAGAATGCGACCATAATGATTAAGGTCCTGCGTAGAAATGACAAGTCCTACCAGTTGATGACCAAACAACTATAATGCCCACGTCTAAAACTGGTCCAACGGTCTATACGGGACGAAGCACTTGAAGGAGAGAGACGAAAAACTGTCCCCAAAGTAACGACGAACCCACAGTAATACCCCCATAATACGACTACCGGAAGTGCAACAAAAACTGGCCTATATCTGACCATAATCTTGACGGTATCAGCTACAAAGTGTCACACTCTGTAACCATATGGCTTTCTTCAATTTGAATGAAGAATGGGACTGTCACTTTTTCTCTGTGCTTGAATAACAGAGTTGAAACATGAACTTCCTGTGATTGAACCACTAGGGGCACCACCGCAAGTAAACCTCTATGTGAACGCTCCAAGATGGAGAACACAAAGCCAAGACTATAAAAGTGATACAAGGGCGATGTTGACTCCGAACGGAAGACTTGTCACACGAAATCGACGACCGACGATGGTGAATCGTAGGAGAAACGCCGAAAAACGAGGATGAATTGGTATAAAAAGATATGCATCTCGCAAAGCGATGGGGGTCAACCCAGCGATAAAGAAGACGCATCGCCGAATCGTCTTATTAGAAAAACACCGACATCGAGAGACGTGCAAGCGAACAAACGCCAAAGTCTCTATACAATGAAGAAAAAGATCCAGAAATGGAGACCGGAACTGTCGAACTTGACGACCCGATAAGGAGGTATAAAAGAACGACGTGGTGAACGGCGTTATGGCGTACGGGACGGACTAATAGATGGAAGGAGTAAGAGGACCACGTGACGACGTAATGGAACGTCGACGAGGTGTAACAGGAACGACGTAATGCGAAACGCGAATGGCGTTGCTTGAGAAACGGCGTAGTGATTTTCCCAAAATCTTACAAATCAGTTCAATTTATTGTACATATACGCTCACGAAAGAGCAGGGTAAAACCTTAGAAATGTACGAGAAACGACGTTGAGGAGAACAGGAACGACGTTATGGAAAAACAACTGAAGATAAATCTGAAAACTGTAGTCGAAACTGGAAAAATTCACAGTGGAGTCCGAAACAAAACAGCCGTAGTATGCGAGACTTGTAATGAGATTTGAAACGCATCTAGGAGATGAACACATTCATTGTTCCCAGCGTTAATCGAGAGCGTTACTCCGTGGTAGTAACATCCCCGACAATCAACACAAAGAAACTTCCACGTAAAGTAGGAGGATCTTCAATAAAATTTAAAATTCCCCGAAGAGAGCCAATACATTTTGATGTCTCTCGCCGGTAGATGAACTATAAGGTCATAAATCTCACAAATTGACTTGACCAACCAAAAACAATGATCAATCTAGACTCGTCCCCTTATTAGAGGTCCAAACTGCACATAAAACCTCAAATGGAATAGAATAAATTATCATCCGGGGTTTTTTGGGGGTTTTTTTTTAAATAGACAAGCTCAGCTTAGTCTCCGTGGCGCAGTCGGTTAGCGCGCCCGGCTGTCTTTACCTTAAAAAAAGATAAAGATGAAATAAATGCAGTAGACCAAAAGATGTTTGGACGAGGCTATCGAGGCGAAAAAAACATTGCCAAGGCAGTCTGTGGTTCTTCTTACAAGGCTGTAACCGGTAAACATACTCGGACGCAAGTAACTTACAAAGAACAAAAAGACCGCCCGATGGAACAGACTTATGCTGTCCCAGGCCGATGATCTGTCGACCGAGAGCAATTCTAAAGATTTCTCGGAGAAATAAACTCACTCAAGCTAATAATAATAATTTCTCAGAAAAAAAGAAATAAAATTACAGCTCAACCCAATTTGAATTGTACACCTAATTCAATATAGCGATGGGAAAATTTGGTTGTGAAAAATGAATACATCACAATGCAATATTTACTAACAGAAAAATGTGTTCCAAAGAATAGCACAATTTCTTAATAAACATCTCGTGATCTCTTTTGTTGTTCAACACACCCTTGATTACACAAAGAGAGTAATAAGATAGCTCATTAATATTTAACAAAGAGCCATAGTGTATAGCTTTTGGCTTGTAATGACGAAGACAAACGCAACAACAACAACACGTAAACTCAAAGACAGAGAAAAAACTCTGCAAGTTTTCCCTTGATCACAATGATATCAAATAAACAGAATAACACTTGATAAAACAAGAGACTAAATTCTGGTAGGAGCAAACGAACTGCATGCACAGAAGAAAAACTCCCACAACTGGAAAAAGTCGGAAACACAAGAACAACAACAACACAAGAAAAAATGACGGACTGCAAACTTTTTCTCTGCAGAACCTGTAATTCTCCGAAGTCATAATACGTTGAAGCATTTCTATTCCGTGAAGACAAAACTTTTAACCTTCAGTCCGACACTGTAAGCATTCGGCCAGGCAGCTGTAAAAACAAGCGTGACGATCCGAAACACGGGACGTGTCAATATACGCCGAAAGTGGAGGTTGTAAATCCGTAATGCGAACATTCAAAGCCGAGTAGAAACGCCCTTCCATAGAATGAGAGGCAGTTTTCTTTTTAGATAAACAGATTTAAATCATAAAGGAGATAAACGACGATGTAAATTCCTATTGTGAGAATCCGCCGGCGAAAGGCCAATAGACAAAGGAGTCGGAGAACTAACATGCGGTGAGGTCGAAATCTCTTGTCCGTCGGGGACAACAGAACGTCGCGGCAGCTGTGACCTGGCCTTTGTTTGCTTGAACAAGGAACCGGTTTCCCAAGGCCTCTCGACAAAGCAATACCCGTGGAGGCTAAGCTATCCAGTACACTCTGGTTATCATGTCGTACAACCGTACCGCTAGGTGGTATATCTCCCCCAGAAGAAGGAGTTGGACTTTTTGATTTATGTGACAAATCTAAAACGGGACCACTCAGATCTTGATTAATTTTGATGTCCTCAACCAAAGCAATTTCCAAAATACGTCTATCGACTTCCGATAGATCGGGGTTCTCTGAAGCCTGTAGTAAATAGGACCTACAGGCCTGTGCATAATTTTTCCAAGTAACTTTATCCCAAGACACACATTCAGCACCCGTGTTATTTCGATAGCAAAATTTCCTTACAAGCGAAACAACGTGTGGGCGTCAAAGCGTGTCGAAATTCGCCCACACGCACGGCAAGAATTTGGGGGGAATTGGAACAGAATACTCAGAAGACATTATTCAAGAAAGAAAATGTTTCGAAAATAAACAAGTCCTTGAACAACAACAACTAGTTTAACAACAACAACTAGACTATATTGCAAACTCCCTGACGTGCACCACTCGAGGTACAAACGAGAAAAGAGGAAGTGGATACTGTGGGCAGACTATATATATCCTGGCTGAGCTGAGAGAGCTCCCCTAAAGGGAGACTACTCCCCGGGGGATAACTCCCCAGGGGAGATAACTTTTGTTTTAAAACTTCCGTTTTATCGTTTGTATTGTATTCCTGGCGGAGATTAAGGGATAAATCAAAGCAGGTGTAGGTTTGGGCAATAAATAGAAAAATTCGGTCTTTTAAAGGTTTCCGGTTAAAAGGATAATGTTTCCGGTTGTGATCGTCCAATCAGATTTTTTATTTGGGCCGCGTGTATTCCAACATCTACACCAACACGTGCAAATCTCCACTGGCAGACGTTTCCGGTATGTAGTGTATTTTAACCAATGAAAACCATTCTTACAAATTAGGTTTTGGAGAATATCTTTGGCACCGGGACAATTTGCGCAGGACATGATGCACGGTGGGCATGAGGAATACAATATGCGCGAATATTTGTAAGGGTTATTTTGATTGGTTCAAACAGACTACATAGCGGAAACGTTTTGCCAGTGGACATGTGTTGATGTTGAGGTTTGAACATACGCGGCAGCAATAAAAAAATCTGACTGGACGATCACAACCGGTAACGATTTCCCTTAAACCGGAAACGTTTAGTCTCGAATATTACTACTGGAAACATTTGCCTTTTGACAGGAAACGTCTAAAGTATTGGACGTTACAACAGCAAACGTTTGCTTTTGGACAGGAAAGGTCTTCCAAATGTCAGTTCATGACATCTGATTGGTTGGTGCAAGTTAAACGCTTAAATTTATTAAACGTTTGGATTTATGGCGCGAACGGCCCTTCTTAAAAGGTACCGACATAATGCAGTTGAACATACCAAAGAAAGGCAGTCCTAGGATAAAAGTAACTCCGAAAATGGAAGCCGAAATATAGAATATTATATCACAATGACTTCCATTTTCGTAGTTACTTTTATCGTAGTTTATGTGAAATTGATCTGTGGGAACAATGAAAGGTAGTCCTATAACGAGGGAAGTTGCACACGTTACGCTAACCATGTGTTACATGTACCCAATTAATTTCCGTCCAATTAGACACTACAGTAGGTGCTCATCCAACCTGGACTCAACCAAAATAGCTGAATTTTGCTCTTTATCTCGATACAAAATTTCTCCAATACGTCAGTTCGGGATTCCAGATGAACACCATGTTAATTTAACCAGCATAAAGAAAGCAATATGATACCTATGCAACTGCAAACTGACCTGTTAGGGGCCAGTGGAATGAAGTCTAGGCCTGATTACCCACAGGGGATTAAGGTCAGTTTGTACAGAACATACATGTACCTATTGGTAAATTAGAGAGATTATATCTAGGGGTAAATAGAGATTGATTTAGTGTTATGAGTGAGAAGGGCTGGACATCAAGGTTGATGATGGTTATGTCACAAGTTAGGATAAGACAAGACATGTATTACACTTTCTGGATATCCCACAGGTTGACTGGTGGAGTACAAGATAGGAAAAGATTATAAGATATGTTACAGCTTGCTCTTGTGAGAAAAAGCAAACAGTGGCCTGCAAAGGTGATAATGAGACAATGGTGACCAGGTTGGCTGCTATGGTAGAGCATCTCTCACATATACACCTAACCAGCTAAACTGTATAATTTTCTCAGCAGAATCCAAGCTTTGGTAAAGTGACGATACCAGTCTGCCATACTTTAGAGCGTATTAATCTCATATTTTGTGGGAAAACAATGAACAGAGTAATATTTAATGCAGATAAGGGATCAAATATATGCCAAGTGACTATTAGTGACTAAATATAGACATACAAAAGCCTTTCAACCACTAAGGATCCCCAAAACGCATCTCTGTGGAACTACTTTCATGCAGCGTAAGGCTATCCCGTGAGTCGGTTTGCACTTCTGTCGATTTCCCTACAGCATTCTAAAGAGCCTCTGGCTAACGCCAGATCTCAAAAATAGAAGAAATAAGGTACACAATGAGGCAAAAATCCTTCGATCTGGTGGCGAACCTATAAGATTTGAATGGTTATAGATATATTGGAATTATTTGGTTAAAATTAATTGGTTGGTATTTTCATCTGTAGGTACTACACAGGAAAAAAGTGGTCCAGTACTATTGTTTGACACTTGTATATAAATTTTATGCGGAGCTTGTGGTTCTTCTAGCCGACTGACAGTCCTATGGATTAAACAAATGTATACTTTTTTTATTTTTCTTCTTTCAATATCTTTTTCATGAGTAGATTGACAAGTAGGTGAATTATCATAGCCTTACTCCAAACCATTGGAAAGAATTCACCAAAGATTTCGGGTAAAAGTCTCTCTTGAAGCTCCAGGCACCTGGGGACCATGAGACACACAGAGTACTTCAGATATGTATGCGTGAAATATAGTAACACATTGCCAGTTGTTCTAGAGCCTATGACCTAATGCACTTATAGCCTCTAGAGCCTATGACCTAATGCACTTATAGCCTCATCTCCCTGCATGATTGCCTTGTGCAAACAATAGGGGAGTTGACCAGCTACTTTAATCTAGTCCTTATCTTGTTTAGTCTGCAACTTAGACCTTGTAACATTTCATCACATAGAGTCAGACTAACATGCTCCCAGAGAATAAATACAAACATATCTCTGTGTTATTTGCTGCATATACATAATGAACCAGCAAATACATGTAAGCTATTCTCCCAGTATCACATTGGGGATGCTATATTCATGCTCAGCAACCCAAAGGTGGGATTTTAGTAAACTTAAAATCTCACAGATTCCAAAACAGATCATGTTAACAAATGGTTAACAAGTTACTCATTAACCCTGCCCCCTCTCCACACACCATAAAGGTACACATGACCCCCCCCCCCGCCCCCCTTCTCCCAGTTCCGGGTTACATATGACCCCCCACCCCCTCTAAAATACACTGGTATCCTCTTCAAGTTAAATTATGAAAGCTTCCCAAGTCAGAGAATTTCAATTGTTTATATCATTGGTCAATTGCAAGAGATTATGAATTATCACATTGAGAATGCTATATTCATGCTCAGCAACCTAGAATAGGTCATCAATTATTTCTCCCCGATTCAAATAAGTCAATTTCCATATTCTAAGAGAAATCTTATTTTGAGATGCAAAAATGTACCTCCATGATTAGGCTAACAGCACAAAAGGCCTTACAGTCCTCTGCCATCCTGCAATATCATTTCACCTAAATTCATCGAAATCAAACAAATATTGTAGAAGACATCATGCTACACAAGTTTACCTATGTTCCTCTGTATTGTGCTACCTAACGATGAACAAATGCCATGAAAAACAATTAGACAAAATCCAAAGCCCTGTGGAGATGACACATTAATCATGATATTGTTTATGGAGGTTTTGATGTTAAGTAAAATAATTAAGAATTTGACTATCGCCTTCAAAAACATTCTAATCAAATTTCATAGAAATCAAACAAGACGTTCAGATGAAATCATGTTACAAAGTTTATATCCGCCGACTACAGTGCCAACCTGTGGTGAACAGTAGCTATCAAAGCACAGCCATACAGATTTCCCAGGCCTAAGGAGATAGCACACAAATTCTGACCCGGAAATCTTCAAAGGTTTCAGAGATATTCCCATTGTGACGGTCAGAGAATTGTAATTTTTGATTAAAAAGGTCATTTGTTTTACAACAGAGGTGATTTATCGTGTAAGCCATGCTATATTTATGCTTGGCAACCTAAACAAGAGCCCAAGGGGCTTCACTATACGCCCATATATCTGGAATTACATTGGTCCAAATTTCAAGGTTGATTCCAATTGGTAGCTAGCAAATTAATCCAGAGAAAGGTCTACAATTTTGTACTTCTGAGAATGTAACATATAGCACATCTTATATGGAATGATAAATTAAAATGAGCTTAACTCTTGGTAACTAGTTGACCTTGGAGCAAGAGCCGAGAGCTCACATATCCCACACTGAAATCGACAATAGTCAAACACAAGAAAATAATAGTTTTCCTGCAAATGGATTTCTTTCAGACGAGAGAATTTTTGATGAAGGAAGAAGTGATGAAGTAAACCTTTGTTTTTGAGTTAATAAACAGGTATAAAGTTCATAAAGGACCCCTCTTCCCGTTAAATTAGTAAATGTATGGTTTTTATCTCACAACAGTTTAACGAAATGTAGCTGTTTCAAACATGGGAGACAACTCCACAGGACAAATGTCATATACATGTAGGGCAGAAAACTCTAAATATTCCAACAGCTAAACTTGATTCAGTTTTGGGGAACTGTGACCTTTACCTTTGACAGATTGATGTATGGCTCCTCTTTGCCATGCAAGTAAGGTATACTCAAAGTTTGGTACCAATCCATACATTCAAACTAGAGATATCGCATGGACAACAAATGTTAATGGATGAATGGACTGAACGCAACATCACATTACATGACCTCGTCTTCGACAGGCATATGAAAATGTGACTTAATGATTTCCTGATTTTGGGATCACAGTGACCTTGACCTAAATTTGGTACACGACACATCATCTTTCCTCAATGTATCGATGGACACAAAAAAATCATGATTTTTATGAATTTCATGATTTTGGGGTCACAGTGACCTTGACGTTCGGCCTTGACCTACATTGTGGTACGTTACACATCATATGCCCCTAATGTATCTACTGACACAAAAAAAAATCATTTCAAAGATTTCTTGATTCTGGAGTCACAGTGACATTGACTATTGACCTTGACCTGAATTTTGGTACATGACAAACTGTCAAACGTAATTCCTCAATGGACACAAAAAATCTTCATTTTTAACAATTTTGGGGACAAAGTGGTCTTGACCTTTTACCTTGACCTACATTTCGATATGTAACACACCGTGTCTCCCTAATGTATCTACGGACACAAAAAAAATGTTATTTTTTATAATTTCCTGATTTTGGGGTCACAGTGTCCTTTGACCTTGACCTAATTTTTGGTATGTGACATTTCATTTCCCCCTATTGAATCCACTCACAAAAAATTAGTAATGTTTAATGATTTCCTGATTTTTAAGTCACACTGACCTTTGACCTTGATTCTGGGGTCACAGTGATCTTGACTATTGACCTGGATCTAAATTTTGGTACATGACAAAACTGCTACCAGTAATTTCTCAATGATTTTTAACAATTTTGGGGTCACAGTGGCCTTGACCTACATTTTGATATGTGACATCGTGTCCCCGTAATATATCTACTAACACAAAGAAATGTTATTTTTAATAATTTCCCGATTTTGGGGTCACAGTGACCTTTGACCTTGACTTACATTTTGGTATGCGACACTGCATTTCCCCCTATTGAATCCACTCACAAAAAATTAGAAATTTTAATGATTTCCTGATTTTTCAGTCACTTTTTGACCTCTGAACTAGACCTACATTTAGTATGCTACACATTGTTCCCCCTAGGGCATCCACTCACCAAAAATTAGAACTGTAGATAGAAAACTGTCAACGATCATTGATTTCCTGATTTTAGGCAACAGTGACCTTTGACCTCTGACCTTGACCTTAATTTTGGTACGCGACACATCGTCTCCCCGTAGGGTATCCACTCACGAAAAATAAGAACTGTAGATAGAAAACTGTCCCAGATATAAACCGGACACGACGGACGGACAGACAGACGGACGGAAACTGCCATCACATAATATGTCCGCCTTTTGGCGGGCGTAAAAAAAAAGAACAAAACAAATTTCCACCGATCAAATTGGGCAATTTTCATTTCACGAAAAACGTCTTTCTGTGGGATGCAAAAAGATTTGCCTTTTTAGTTAAGCCAGCAAAACCAAAACCTTTTCAGCACTTTGTCCATCCTTTAAGATCATTCTAATCAAATTTCATAGAAATCCAACATGCCATTAAGACGAAATCGTGTGACAAAGATTTACCTATGCTCCGACTACAGTACCACCTAGTAGTGAACAGCGACTATCAAAACACAACCAGACAAATTTCCCAGGCCTAAAGAGATAGCACATGAAGTCTGACCAGAAAATCTTTAAAGAGGTAGTAGCGTCATTTAACAAGAGCCCAAGGGGCTTCAATATACGCCCGTATATCTGGAATTACTTTGGTTCAAATTTCAAGATTGTTTGATAGCCTTGATTTCAATTGATCTAGCAATCCAGAGAAAGGTCTACACTTTTTTGCTTATAAGAATGTAACATATATCACATCTTATATTGAATGATAAACTAAAATGAGCTCAACTCTTGGTAACCAGTTGACCTTGAAGCAATAGCTTAGAGCTCACATATCCCACACTGAAATCGACAATAGTCAAACACAAGAAAATAGTAGTTTTCCTGCAAATGAATTCCTTTCAGATGAGAGAATTTTTCATGAAGGAAGAAGAAAGAGATGAAGTAAACCTTTGTCCTTGAGTTAATAAACAGGTGTGAAGTTCATAAAGGACTCCTCTCCCCGTTAAATTAGTAAATGTATGGTTTTTATTTCACAACAGTTTAACTAAATGAAGCGTTTCAAACATGGGAGACAACTCAACAGGACAATATCATATAAATGCAGGGGAAAGACTCTTGAATATTCCAACAATATTCCAACACATTTAGTCAGCTAAGCTTGATTCATTTTTGCGACCTAGATCTTTGACAAATTGACCTCATATGTATGGCTCCACTTTGCCATGCGAGTAAGGTATACTCAAAGTTTGGTACCAATCCATACCTTGAAACTAGAGCTATCGCATGGACAACAAATTTTAATGGATGAATGGACAGAACGCAACATCGCATTACACGACCTCGTCTTCGACAGGCATATGTCAATGTGACTTTTAATGATTTCTGATTTTGGGGTCACAGTGACCTTGACCTTTGACCTTGACCTCAATTTTGATACACAACACATTGTCTTCCCTCAATCTAACAATGCACACAAAAAATCATGATTTTTACTGATTTCCTGATTTTGGGGTCACAGTGGCCTTGACCTTTGACCTTGACCTAAATTTTGGTACATGACAAACCGTCCCCCCTCAATTTCTCAATGGACACAAAAATTAATGATTTTTAACAATTTCACGATTTTGGGGTCACAGTGACCTTGACCTTTGACCTTGACCTACATTTTGGTATGTGACTCATCGTATCCCCCTAATGTATCTACTGACACTAAAAATGTTATTTTTAATAATTTCCTAATTTTGGGGTCGGTGACCTTTGACCTTGACCTAATTTTTGGTACGCATCACTTCATTTCCGCCTATTGAACCCACTCACAAAAAATTAGAAATTTTTAACGATTTCCTGATTTTTTAATCACACTGACCTTTGACCTCTGACCTTGACCTACATTTAATATGCAACACATCGTTCCCCCCCTAGGGCATCCACTCACCAAAAATTAGAACTTTAGATAGAAAACTGTCAACGATCAATGATTTCCTGATTTTTGGCAACAGTGACCTTTGACCTCTGACCTCGACCTCAATTTTGGTACGCGACACATCGTCTCCACCTGGCGTATCCACTCACAAAAAATTGCAACTGTGGATAGAAAACGTTCAGAGATATAGACCGGACACGAACACTTCAGTGATTTCCTGTTTTTTAGGCCAGTGACCTTTGACCTGTGACCTTGACCTTCATTTTGGTACGCGACACATCGTCTCCCCGTAGGGTATCCACTCACCAAAAATTGGAGCTGTGGATAGGAAACTGTCCCAGATATAGACCGGACACGAGAACCGGACAGACGGACAGACGGACAGACGGACGGAAACCGCCATCCCATAATACGACCGCCTTTTGGGCGGGCGTATAAAAAATATTCAGCAAACTACATACTTCACTAGTATTTAGTAGTTCAGATCAACTTTGGTGAACGTTTTTCGGAGACCTCATTTTTTTTTAATATTACGGGCATTGATATCACATTTCTGACATTCTTTAAAAAACGTGACAGCACCTTCACTTGGCCCCATTGCCTGAGATGACGTCACAAAACGCGCAATGGCATTCCGGGCATGATGCTTTGCAATGTCATACTTGATCTTAGAGCTTTTATTGCACTGTGATGACTTCTAACGTGCTGTCATGGACACTTGGTCACGTTATCGGACGTCATCTCAGTCATTTCTGATTTTCATGTTGTTCACTTGACTGAATTGAAGAATCTGACAATAATGGTCCCTACAAGAAATACAAGACTTGAAAATCTTTTGCCATATGTTGCAAGTGATCATGCTGTTTAGTTTACCAGAACAATTAAAATCACGCTACTACCTCTTTAATGGTTGCAGAGATATTCAAGTTTGAAGTCGTGGTGGTGGATCCAGCCGAGCCGTTTCTCATAAAAACACTTTGTGGAAATGCTCTAATTAATTTGGAAAGCCTGACTATAATTCTTCAATATATATAATAATAAACAGCGAATGACCTTGTAAAATAGGTCAAGGTCAGTCAACTTGGGTAGGCTTCAAGTTCATCATCAGTCACATGTACAATATGAATTTGGATACCACTAGAATTATTCAAAAAATATTGCAAACATTAGAATTTAACCTTTAAAATTAGGTCAAGGTCGGTCATTTTCCATAGGCTTCTGACCCATCACCAAGTGAAACTGTGTGAATTTGGACAGCCTGGCTATAGTCCTTCAAAAGATATTTTGTCCACACCAAATATGGACAGACGGATGGACAGACAGATGATGCCAATGACATCAACGCCTTGGCCAAATTTGGTTGAGAGGTAATAATCTGTCAAAATCAATTACCGCTACTTGCAATGAGTTTGAGGTTTACATGGAATTTGATCATAATCCACATCTCTAAACTGGAGTTCACAATTTCCCACTTTTTGCAAATTTTTTGGCCCAGGTGACCCAGACCTTTGTTTGACCTCACTCAAAGTAAATAGGGTGAGTGAGTGAATAGGGTTTAATGTCACTTTCAATGGTTTTTCAGCTATATCCTGATGGGGAATGGAAGGGAGAGGAGGGGGGTGCAGGGGTACCTACTTGTAACAGAGCAGATATAATGCTGTCATTTTATAGCGCTGTCCCACTGAAATCTCATGCCGCAGGCAAACAGGACACCCCACTCCGTCACATTATACTGATACTGAGTAAACCGGTCCTTGTTCTATCCTCTTAATGCTGAGTGTAAGCGAGGAAGCAAGTTCCATTTTTCAAGTCTTTGGTATGACCCGGCCTGGAATTGAACCCAGTACCTACCACTTACGAGGCCGACGCTCTAACCATTAGGCCACCGCAGTGCGGTATGTAAATAGGGTAATTCTCTGCCCATATGCAAGGTAGGCATCAAGTTTTGAACCAATTCTGGACATGGAACAGATTTTCCATTTTTTACAGTTTCTCTGGCTTGAGTGAACTTGACCTTTTACCTAAAGATAAATAACTTTTTTCTTTGCCCCATGTGTGGTACCAATTCATAAACTGGAACTGGAGATTTCCCTATTTTTGCAGGACTTTAGCCCAAGTGACCTTGACCTTTGACCTCAAAATCAATAGTGAGTAAATATAATTTAACGTCACTTTCATCTACATTTCAGTCATATCACGACGTTGGTTCCTATTCCTTTTCACACCCGGGAACCCCATCAATAGCAAGAAAGCTATTCCCCAGTTATACCTTCAGTGAAAATTTGGATTGAATTGAATCAATAGTTTTCAATTTATCGTGTTAAGGGTACTTAACCCCCTTGAGGCAGTTTTGTACACCCATTGATAATTTGTCTGCTGTAGCAATAAATATTCAACATAACAACAATAATGTATATATTTTATTAATTCGTATGTCCTGAGGAATTCACTTATGTAATTTACATAACTTTTGCCCATACCGTGTAGAAAATATTCAAAAATTTAAAGAAAAAAAATTGAAAATAGCCTCCATTTTTCAATTGAAATTTTGTGAAAATTGTTTAGCATACTTCAAATTTGATGTTATACCTTGATCAGAGACAACCAGGACTAGTAAATGGTGTCTCTTTTTTAACTTGAATTTCTGCATAGTTCTATTTTTATAGCATTTCAACTAAAATAAATTGAAAAAATTTGATTATCTTGTTTCTACATTAAAAGTTGAAATATTAAAAAACTAAGCCCAACTTTCTAACACTGATCTAGTTGTCTTTGATCAAGGTACACCATCAAATTTGAAATATGTTAAACACTTTTCACAAAATTTTAATTGAAAAATGAAGGCTATTGTTTTCATTTCATTTTTTTTTATTTTGAATATTTTCCACATGGTAGTAGCAACAGTTATGCATATTACATAAATGAATTCCTGGGGACATATGCTATCATAAAATATATACATTGTTATTATGTTGAATATTCATTGCTACAGAAGACAAATTATGAAGGGATGTACAAAAATGCCTCAGGGGGGTTACGTACACACACACAAACAGCGATTCTATATCCCCTGACTGGAGTCCGGTGGTGGATAATTAAATTCTAATTTTGAACAGATCATCAGGGGGTACTTTTCCCAACATGGACCACAAAATATTTGTGGAGCTGGCATCAACAAACCATATACTGATGAGGAAATGTCTGGTATTCGGCCAAGGCAACATGTGTACTGTTCGAAGATGCAGGTTAAAGGGTTGATGCAAATTTCCAATCCTGTCAAATATGACAGAAACAGAGATGTCTTCATCCAGGGTTTACTCTTTTACGATCCTTAACAGGAGTTTTGTTGTGTTCAAGTCTATCAGAGAAAAACAAGTCAAAGTAGGAGCGAGTTTCAGTATTTTAAATTTAAGCATGCTGATAAATATATACAACCTTGTTTATGGTCCAAACAAATAAAACTGACAATACAAACACATAAATATAATATACAGGCCGGTTAATACATATTTCATTATGAGCCTTTTAATTTTACATATTACAGTAGTATTAAATTAAAAGCAGACATCTTCATTAAAGATGTGTGTCACTCAAAGTCTTTGTGGATAAATATCACTTCAGTAAGGAGTTTGGTTAGCAGTCATCAATAGCTATTTTGATGGGCGCAAATCGAGAATATGCAGCTAATGACATTTCCAATTTGTCAAGATTTATCGACAGTACACTCGGCGGAAACTACAAGTTTAAATCACACAGATCTGGTTTGAGCGAAACGTAAATAATACAAGGTTTAATACTGCTCCCTGCTGAATGCCTCCAGCAAGTTTGAAGAACTCAATTGTGACCCAGTGTACGAAAGCAGTTCTTTTCTGCAACATAAACCCCTGACAAAACACACGTCGCATGTATATATTGTAGTACATGTGATGAAGGTGCCACTCATACTTTTTTTATAAATACGGGGACTGAAGGCTGGGATTAAATAAGCGAAGCACCAGATATATGTTGTGTTGTAGCATTCAGTCAAGAAAAATCTGACTTGTGTTTCACTGTGAATTCCTCCTGTAGCACAATGTAACCTGTCCGGGCTATTCGAAGAAACAAGATGAAGTTTACAGACTATAATCGAGTGCACTGTGATGCAGATCCGAAGAACAGCCATTTCACATACGGGTAAAACTGTACAGCTATTGCAACTTAAAATGTAGACGACGACCAGTCAATTCATTAATATACTGGTAGACAGTGGATCACAAAACGCATGATTGGACAAATAATATTAATATGTATGCACATGTAAATGTCTCCAGTTTCTTAATGTTTCAACACCAAGTCATTCCATCATCGTTGTATAACATGAAGTATCTCTTTATTTGTGCTCTGAATGTCATCTAGAAGTTTACAGCCACTAGATGGGTTACTGGTGGAGAAAGTTTTTAGGTTCTGTCCGTAAGACTGAAGGCGGGAGAGGAGCTCTCGCGTGTGGAATTTCGCATGCGGAGGCAAAGTATCAATAAACTGTGCACACAAATTGTAAAAGGACTGGACGTGCTCGGAGAGCAGCATAAAGTTTGTGCTCGTCTTTGCCCCCGTCGTGGCAAGAGATTCAATATAGGATTTCAACTGGCTCGAAGCTTCCATGATGACCTCTTTTGACGGTTCATCCGTCTCCGATTCAGAATTTGTTGCACCGCTGATCACATGACTAGGGCTGTCCCCTTTGACAGCTTCCGCTGCAGCACCCGTAGAATTCGGTAAACTCGCCAACGCGTTCTTTTGAAGTGGTATAACCGGGATATAGATAGCCTGCTCTCTACTCCCACTCCCCTGCGCTTTGCCACCGGCAAGAACAATCTGTGAAGCTTTAGCAGCACTATCTGTTAAACTAGAGTTATCCGGTTTGTTGTCCGGAGATTCTTTAGTGAACCGTGGTGGTTTCTTTATTGCTGGAGTTGACGATGGAGGTGCTGTAATACAAGGAGAAGCTTCAGTAGTGGCATGGCTAGAGACGGATTTTAATTTTACAGCAAATTGTGGACCCTGGTCAGCATTGGCATCTGCGCACGACTGCTGAGCCTTGAAATCTGCATCACCGCGATCTGACGGCTCGTGTTTGGGTGTCCTAGGTCTGTGGGAGGTGAATCTTGGTTCATTTGATTGCTTGGTAACCATCTCCACGTGACTTGCTCCAGCTGGCATGTCTGCAGCAGTGTTCACCGAGTTACTGTCTGGGAGCCTCTGGGGCAGCTGATGACCGAGATGGCCTGGTTTAAGGTGAGGAGGAAATACAGATTTGCCACTGCCTGTGCGTTCAGGTGTGTTATCACTTGAGGAAAGGCTTTTGGTTTCCATGTTAGGTTCCTCGGACGAGGAGGATGGATGGCGTGGAGGAAAATGCTTTAATATTGCCTGCTGTTCCATCAGAAGAACCTTTTCGACCTCTGAGTTTTCCTGGTGTGATCTGGAGAGGCGGGGACTCGGTCGCGGCTTGGCCTCCACGGAGACCTCTACAGGGGCAGGCTGTTCAGACGGACCATCTGCACCAGAATCTGCACCCCACTGTTTTGAACCACTCGCTTCCCCTTTAAATGTTGACAGTTCACCCTTGGGTGGGCCTGGATCTTGATTTGACCTGGCTTGCGTTAGATCTGATTTGTGGCGTTGTAAAAGTCCAGAATACACCGGCTTGGCGTTTTCCGAGAGGCCATGAGTGGACTGGGACCGGACGAATGCCGAGGGTTTCAGGTTAGGTTCCTGGGTGATGCATTTTCCGTCTGCATCTCGTTCTCCTTTCTCTCCCTCTGCTACAGACACCTCAGATTGCATATTGATTTCGGGCACATGAAGCGGAGGGCAAGAGGAGACACTGGCTGTGTCCGTACCAGAATCAACGTCCTCTAAATGTCTGTCGCGTTCTCTGGCCATCTCCTCTTGCCTACTCTCAGTCATAGAGGCCAAATACGCCCCAATTCGGGCCCCTTTAGGTATGGTCCCATATCTATTTATTGCTTGCTTTACATTACTAATCTCTAACGTAGCCAAACGTGGATTGTGTTCATTGAAGCGCTCCGCTGCTGCTCCGTTTTCAGCATCAGGGAAAGTCTTAGCTTTTTTCAAGCTAACAGATTTGCTAACAGATTTGTGGGGGAAGGGCAGGGGAACTTTGGGGTATTTTCCACCCATAACAGCAGGTTGTGTATCTATGCTCTCTTCACTGGTACTAGTCTCTTTATCCACCTTGACACGGTCCATGCGGCCCTCCTTCACACTGTGACCCCTAGAACTGGCGACTGGTTGATGCGCGTGATGGTTCCACCTGCCGCTACTGCGTTCAGGGCCATATTCGAATGTTCTTAACCCCCCATCAGCCACTGGTAATGACCGATCTCCATCCGTACTTTCTAAACTACTACGCGAGTACCCACTCTCCTGTGACGTTCTACCGTCGCCATACCGCTGGTGTTTGGGCGACCCCGAGTGTTTTTTCGATCCTCCATGAAGCCTGTTTTTCAGCACCTGACCGAGCTCTTGCGTTAAAGAGTCCTGGTCGTGATGGTCACTACCAGAAGTCTCATGGTGATACTCATGGTCATCCTCAGCCAATGGGATGCTCTCAATCTTCACTTTTTGCATTTTAATTTTGCTCTTTAGTTCGGAGTCTATATCGGGTTGTTCAGGGCTGGTGCCATGCTGGTCCTTGAATGAGGTGGTGCGTCTCGGTGGTGTTGGCGCCTTCTTTTTTAATGATTTACGGTTTAGAATTTCTGCAGTTTGACGAAGCACTGAATCAGTGTCTTCTTGAATTGGCAAGGCACGTCGGGACGCCGGAGGAGTTGGACCTGAAACAAATTGCATAGTGCTGATTACACCACAAATATCCAAAGCAGGGATTTGATTAGTTGAACAGCTGTTGAGACTATAAATTTACAGCCGATCACTCTACTCATTAAACAGGGTTGTTAGGGACCGTATCCATCCAACGTTCGTTTGCTAGACGTTTTAAACGATGAAAAAAAACGTCGATGCAAACGATGGGTGTATGAGTTGATCGTTTTTTAAAAAACGCCGGTCAGATAAAGACGATCGCCGGAAATCTCCGGCAACCTACGGTAAGGGTGCCGGTCGTCTTTTCACAGCTCGAACAAAGGTGCAGACGTTTTCTAGCAAACGATTGAAAGTCTCCTGGCAACGATCGGCTCGAAAGTAGTCCCGCTTTACAGACGCAAAAACAACAACAACGGCTGTGTCGCTTGAGGCCGTGAAAAACGGATTATGAGAACGGAACACAAATTAATGTTGTTTTTTTCCTCCAGATTTTTGCTATACGTGTGCTGCTTGACTATATCTTAGAATCGGTTACGGTGTAATTCGTTAATAAACAAAATATTATGGAACCATGATATCGTTTTATGAACGTGCGATTCGAATCTTATGTATTTTGCAGAATACGGGCTTTGCGCATTTTGGAAGGCGGCTTCAAAAAAGTCAGTTCTAGATTACCATTTGATTTGATTTGATTTTTATTTCACCATGCATAGCAATAATGTTTAGTAAACAAAATATATTAGTGGCGGGATGAAAACCCCGAGGGGTTTGTTTTATCCCAAAATAATTATTATATTTACAAAGATGATAATATGCGGTAAACTCTATCATAGTGAGACAAAAACACAAATTTAATTTCCAACTTCCACAGACGGCAAACAGAATAGATGTATAATTATGTTCCAGGAATAAATACGATTATATCCTCGATTTGAATAATGAGAGCGAAACGTGAGATTTTAACTGAGAGGGTAAATTGTTCCATATTTTGGGACCCTTTATTTTAGTACTATAAGTCAGAGTAGTAAAAATCGCGATATAAATTTAATTTAGCCTGTCTAGTTGGGTACCTGTGGACAACAGATAATTTTGAAAAATATGATCTGAAAGTGTTTGGAATTAGGTCTGTATGATTGAAAAATTTTTCAACAAAAATT